>JAPDSC010031708.1:99024-115738 GCA_026290005.1 Latrodectus geometricus | reverse complement strand
GTTTAAAACCCTCTATTATTAAACTCATCTACCTTAATGTAATTGAGAGCATATTGCTGTATGGCTGTCCGGTATGGTACAATGGTACTGCCAAAATGAATAGACTCTTACTCCAACTCCAGAGAGTGGCACTTATTAAAATTACAAAATCTTATAGAACCACATCCACATTAGCGTTACAAGTTCTCGCTGGATGCATACCACGACATTTTCAGGCTGAGATGTTACAACTTCGATACAGACTTTGGCGACAGAAAAAGGAAATACAAATAAATCACATTGAGATTAATAGCACAAATGCTTGGACCTATACGTTAAACATTCAACCACCTTGGGATATCAAAAAAGTGGAATGGCACTTCGAACCTAATCATGATGGCTTTTTTGCCTACACTGATGGTTCAAAAATTGATGACAGGGTTGGCTGTGCCTCTTTAATTTTCAATAACGATAAACTAATTAAGAAAATTCAGTATAGACTTAATAATGAAGCTACCGTATTTGAAGCCGAAGCATTGGCAATATTATCAACAATTAAATTTATGATACAAGAGAATAAAAATTGCCACATTCACACTGACTCACGTTCAGTACTGTCAGCATTATCTAAAAAAGACATCCTTAGTAATACTATTAAAGAAATTCGTCAACTCCTTACAAAACACATGAAAAAATTTACATTCCATTGGGTTAAGGCTCATGTAGGAATAAAACATAATGAGGAAGCTGATTCTGCGGCAAAAGAAGCAACAACATTTTCTGATATTCAGACCACGGTTAGCTTGAGTAGACAGCAGATAAAGAGAATGACAGAGGAACAAACAGTCAAAAAATGGCAAATTCTTTGGGATACATCAAACGTTGCCAGAAGGCTTTACAAAATTTACCCAAGAGTATCTAAAAGTAGACTGCATGGAGACTTCTTTATAAATCAATTTCTTACGGGACATGGTGTCTTTGGTACTTACAGAAATAGATTTCATTCAGATCAAGATATTTGTACCCATGACAATGAGATTTGTACACCTGATCATCTCATCCTCTACTGTAACCATTATAAAGATATAAGAAAAAAATGGTTTCCCCAGAACTATCTCAAAACAGACCTAAAAATATTAATAACATTTCCCAAGGTCAAACAGGGAATTAGAGAGATATTAACAGAGGAAATACAAAATCAAATGAATTGAGCATTATGTCCATTATAATCTTAATTGCATATTTTATACATAAATCTGTATAATAATATTGTTTTGTTTATAACAAAGTCATGTTATCTTTATATAAATTTCTTTTCTATTGTTATAATTAAGTTTTGTAAATAAAGGCCGAGTTGGCCCATCTCCCAGTCGGAGACACTCAGGGGAGCGTAGTATGTTAAGTTAATATTATACAGCCCAATAGGCTGTTATTAGATAATTAAATCAAACCTAATAAGTTATTAGAACTAGTTCATCCATTAGACTTTTTACTATTTACTTTTGGCCAGTGGCCTTTTCTGCTGAGTGGGATTGCTGTCGTAACGGCTCTTCTTCCACCGTATACCTTCGGGTGGGCCGGTGTATTTTATATGGATACCAACCACTATCGAACAACAGAAAACGGATGCAGCATTTCTGATTTCTGAAATAAATACGTCTATCACAAAAGTTTTTTTTTAATATACCATAGTGGATTGTCTAATGCTCTATAACTGTTGTAAGCGATTTTAATATCCATTGCATAAATTGCCTACCAAGCAGACTTTTTATAGATAGTGGGCTATATTCACGTGTCGCAAGGAAGAAACTTAGAAAACACTCTTGCTCTCATTCTGATAGGCAGGCATGCAGAAGCCAATCAGATATCCATTTTATTAGATTCGATAAATATTCATAAAGCCTAATACACTTTCACCTGATAGGTACCTGAGTAAAGTACCAGCTCAATAGTCAACCTCGTCTTTGGACCCATGTTCAAAATTCAAAATCATTTTATAATTGTATAATTTTTTCATTAATAGTTCTGGATCTAACTCTTTTGTTATGTAAGTATAAGCTGACAAAAGTAGAAAAAAAAATTGTTGCCAAGAAGATTTAAATAATGTCAATGTATTTATGAAAGTTACAAAATTATTTCGTATAAATAAAAATTTTCAATTTTAGATAGACTTCCTTTGAAATATTTTCTCAAAAGACTCCAATTTCAAACTCATCTCAATAAACTTATTATTAAATTGTTTAATATTCAATTCTTTCATTGTAGGATAACAAAAATTAGATGTTGAATTTCCGTTAAAGCATGAGTCTAGGTCAGGTGGGGGTGCTTGGGAGATTTTCAGATTTTCTACTCTTTCATAACGAAAATGAGACCCATTCTTTATAAAAAGACCTCCCTCTGAGGTTGTTTGAAAAAAAACTTTCATATGTATGATATTAATGCATTTCAATATTTTCCCCGAATGTGTGCTATTAAAAAAATTAAAGTGATTTTGTTTATATATGAATACAACACCCATAAAGACAATATCATAAGTTATTATTGTCTTTACTTCTGGTATTTTTTTAAAAAAATAATTATGATGTTTACTATATGAAGTTATCTATCATTTTGAAGTTGTTTCAGCAAAATTTTACCAACCGAAAGTTGTCTGTAAATGATGTTTCACCGCAATGACATAATGATTGCAGAGAAACATTTTTTTTTTATTATTAAAACACCATTTAAATAATATTTGGAAATTAGATTTTTATTTGCTTAAGAAACATACACTTTATAATGCTACGTTTGATTCCAACTAAAAATTAATGAATTAGCGTTAATTATCTCTCTCATTTGTCTCATTTTAAATCATTTATTTTTTACTTTTTTTACTTCCATCAGCCGAATTCATTATTCTTTGAGAAAAAAAATTCAGTTTCTTTTCGAAAATTTCTGTGTGATGGCAAAAGTTTATGCCTGTTTGTTTTTTATATTAATTGCTTATAATAATATATTGTTGAATTATAAACATTCTAAACGCTATGAATCTCGGATATCCATAAATGATAAAACCTCAAAAGAAATGTGCGGGATTATTTGATAGTGAAATTTTCAATAATAAGTTGTTTTAAAGATTGAAAACTGGATCCCTCTCTGAAGAGTAGCCTTAGCGTGGAAAGTAACAATATAGTTACGTATACATTGATAGTTGAAATAGTCAGTGATTACGCTTGAAGAAACTGATAATCAATTGAATAAAAAGATTGTGGAAGTCCATTTTGTATTAAAGTTCCTCTATTTGAATGGATTCTTACATTTAAATAAAATTGAAATACATTTCAGTGAGTAGCCGTCTACCCTGTCTAGTGGCCTGACTGCGGATAGGAAGGTCCTGGATTTGAATCCTGGTTCATACATGGATGTGCTTTCTTTTTCTCTCTCCTGTCTTTGTCCTTTCCTTGCATGAATGGAGTGCCTACCCTATAAATGGCATGTGTGTTTAATTATAAAAAATATCATCTCTAGGTTATCCTCTTCAATGTGAGTTACAAGCATGCTAACATAGAGCTTCAAAGATGTCCGTCATAACCAAACCTTTCATCTAGTACATTGAAGTGCATTATTCTAGAGCTAATTCTAACTTTCCTTCTGCGAGAAAGAACATTTTTTAAGATGACTCTCTCGTTAGATGAGGAAACGGAAAGATTCTGCTTTTTCAATGCATAACAAATACTAAATTGAGCTACTTCTTTTGTGGTGAAGGAAACTGTTCTCCGTGTCTTCAGTAGACTATGGAAAAACATTAAACATAGCAAAGAATATGAAATATATGGTTGATGATGATTCCTGGTTCTGAGTTCCTTCTAGCTACGTAAAAACGCTGAAAATAAAAGTAAAAAACGATTTAGCTAACATAATTCAGAAATTGATGGATAATTACCTTTCTTCGTTTGATGGTCATTCTTTAAGAAAAGCACAACAAAAATACTTTTTACAATCCAGCAAAAACTGAAATATCTAAACTGGATTGATTATTATATGAAGATATGTGGATCGAAATGTTTCAATAAAGGCAACCTATGAATTTTTGTTTTGAAAATTAGTTTTGCTTTTCAATATACTATTTTTTCAAAATCTTAAGCAATATTTTTGGGGTTTGTGAATTTAGCTGATGATAAATTTCACAGAGTTCACTGTCTAAAAAACACATGTAAGCTTGTTTGAGTTGAAAACGTGTCTTTATCAACTTTAATCAACATTAGGCACTATCCAAATGAATACCTGATTTTGAAATGTTGAAAACTTTATTTGAATTATTTTAAAAAATCTTTCTCTATCATGCAAAGAATCAGTTCACAAGGAATTATTCCAACAAATTTTCTTAGTTTATAAGTTTACACAATTCAAAACCTTTTATTCTTATCTTCGTTAATTTGTTACTTTTTTTCAGGCAGTTTTATCATCAATGGTTTTTTATTTGTTTTCTTTCGAATCGTCAAGATAACATATTTATCCTTATCCTTTCCTTTTTAGTAAGTTGTGTTTCAAATTTTATCATTTTACTATTATTTTTTTATTATCATTATCATTGAATAAATTTTCACAACATGTCAGTTTTCATCTCACTTTTAAATTTTTTCAATGAAAAAAATTTTTACAAAGTTATGGTATACATAAGAAAATTTGTTAGAAAAAATGTTTCTCGTAAGATTTCTTTTTCAGTAAAATTATTCTCAAACAGTATTGGCTAAATTTAAAATAACTACCATTTGCTTCATAACTAAAAAGTTTTGTTTTGAATTTAAAAGTATAACATCCTAACCCTTTCACTTAAAATTCTGCCCTTCTCACTTTAAGGCTATATGAAAGAATGAAAAAAAAATCGTTAAGACACAAGGAAAGAAATTCTTTAGGACTAAGAGCTTCTTTAACACACCCCCGCCACGCTCTTTGTTTCGAACTTTCTTTGGAAACTTTTGTTCTTGCCGTAAAGTGTGAATAGAACAAATTAAAAGCAAACAAAAATCGACCAAAACCATAGCCGACCGAATAGAAAGGGTTCTTTCGGTCTCAGACGCAGAATAAATTAAATTTTCATTTCGCGAAAACTTTCCGAAGAAAAAAAGAATCTTTCTCGGGGGGGAAGGCAGAGGGTGGATAAGGAAGCAGACGATGACAGTCGGATATAATATCGTGGCACCGTTGCCAGATTAGCGAAGGAAAATAAAGGGCGGAGAAAGTCGGATTCGACTTGATTCGACACAGGCATCGATCGCTGAGGGTGAGTCGATTTTATCGAAGGGTAGTGGAAAAAATCTCAGGATGGGTTCGTTTATAGAAGTGAATTACGATTTATTTTGATGAATGTTGTAACAGAGGAAACAGAATTTCACCGTTCTTTGTTTTATGTACGTTTTCAATCTGGGTTTTCATACCTTCTCTTTGTCTCTCATGTTTACATCCCTTTTTTTATGGCGAGAATGTTTTATTTGTTGCGAAACAGATTTTATTGAGCTAAAAGTTTTATTTTTTTATTTATTTTTATACTGCCTTCTTTTTTTTATTTTTTGTTTTATAGTCAAAGTTTTTTTTTTTTTTTTTTTTTTTTTTTTTTTTTGTAACAAAGGAATAATTAATACAAAGCAGTTTATTAAACACTAGAGAAAAAAAGTATTGAAAGATATTTTGTATACTTTTTATTTTATTTAGTTGTACTTTAGATAGCTAAAACAATGGTTTTTTTTTTCTATTCTATAATAATCAAGTCCAATGTGAAACTTGTAAAATATAGGTTGGAAGTTAAAGGAATAATGAAATTTTTTTTATTTTATTTTTTTTATCACTTTTTCTGCAATTTTTAATTTTTTCAATTACTTAATAGAAGAAATAAAACTATATTTTACTTATTCAGTTCTTTTTATTATTTAATCAGAGATAAGAATGTTATTCATATATAAAAATAAAGTATATTGGATAATTCTTTTCTCTATTTCATTCTCTAAAATTTAAATTTTGAATTACAGCCATACAATGAATAATTCTGAGATAAATTCTTAAATTATAAGACAATTTTCAAGATAAATTATAAATTGACTATTTTGACTTATGACCTTGTTATTTGATAAAATTTTTATTTTGAGGGTGTAAAATATATTCTTTTTTTCCTAATTAAGTTTCTTAGGAAACATAAATTTAATGGTGCTAAATTAGACATAATTTTTTTATTATTGCTTCTTTAAAAATTAACAAAGTTTGTTTTTGTATTTCGTTGTTTAAAATCTAAGGAAATTAAATAAATTATTTGAATAAAAACTGTTTCATTATTTTAACAATTTATATATTATTTAAAAAATTATAACTTAGCAATTTATTTATTATTCTGAACTTAAAATAATAAAATTATTTTATTGTTTGAAATTTTTCAGCAGCTTTTATATCGATTACGATGTTCTTCCTCGTTAAATGTTATATGTTCTTTCTCGCAGCGATTTTTTATGCTCATTTACTAAATTATTTTAAGAAATGTTGCATATAGATTATTTGACTAGGAATGTAGAGTAATAATCGTTATTTATGTAATAGAGGTAAAAAAATAAATTAATTAGGAAACACTTAAATTTTAATCAATTTAAAAATTCGATTCTGATTATCTTTTTTTTAATTAAAAATATAATCAGTTTAAAATAATTCCCTACTCTGTTATGTGAAATGTATAAAATTTATTTTAAGAATTTTGATATCTGTTCGTTAAAAATTTCAACTTTAGACATCAATTTTTCAATGAATCTCATTGAAAATTTGTCAAATAATCTAATGTGTGAAGGATCTAATATGTAAAGGAAAAAAACTAAAGAAAAAAATCAGAAGCAATTATCAAATACAAATACACCGTTTTCTCCTAAAGATGTACCTACCATTCTATCAAAGCGATTTTACGTTAAAAGCCCTGAAGATTACAATTTATAATTGCATCTTATTTTCTTCAGACTGCTTTCATGTTTATGTTATTCTTATCAGTATACGTACTTTTTGTTTTCTTTCGAAATAATAAAATAAAAAAGTAAAGTTTTACTGCTCTTTTTTTTATTTAGATAATGCTAATTAATGTATTTTTATAGTTCACAAATGAGACGTGCACAGTATAAAACAAATGCACATCTCATTGAGAAAACTTGATCCTGATAAACTTACTTGATAAACTTTCGAAATTTTCCTCTCTAAAATAAATAAAGTACTAAGAATAGCTATTTTCAAATGAAATCGGACTCCATGTAGTCTTTAAATGATAATTTTTCTAAAAGATGGATTGGACGAGACTGCCCAATTTCTACCAAATCACCTGTTTCAGGACTTTTCTTTTGAGGATTTTAATATTGAATTTTCAGCCTATCGGCAAAGGCTGTAGTGAGACTTTTTGATTTTCGCCGTGTAAATTGCCTTTCGGGAGAGTTTTCGTAAATATTAGGCCTTTTTTCACAAAGTCGCAAAGGAGGAAACCCTGAAAACTTCCAAACACTCACGCCGACAACGTCCAGGCAGTGACAAGAAGTACAATCTCTCTCTCCGTTATTGAATAATGGCTGGAATCGAACCCAGAATATTTCGCTCCGAAGAGCGCTGCTCTGATACTAAATATATATATAAATATATGCTTTTAGAATTGGCAATGTCCCCTATTCGATTCTATCGGTTCATCTATCGGTGTGGATGCTTGAGGGTTTTCTGAGTTTTCTCCCTTTCGAAAAATCTCTACGTTTCAATGAAAAGTCATTACAAAATGCAAGCCAAGATGATTATACAAATTCTTTATCACGATAATAATATGTAATTTCATTTCCTACGTAGTGATTATAGATATATTTATATAGACAGTATAATAACAACTATGATTCACCATAACCTAGTGATAGCTCCAGGGATTGATCTTGAACTTCTTCAGCATGCACGTCTCTTGGAGTAGGTGGTTATGGATTTTCCGGGTTTCCTCTTGGAGATGTGTGAATACGACCCCATTATCTATGAAAATTTCTCTACAAATGACGTTGGTATTTAAAAAATATCGTACAATAACTTTCATCTTAAGACTATCTATTAAAATGCATAAAATTATGTACATTAACAAAGAATACGAAAAATTACATGCACTATAAAATGAAATTATGAAAAAATTAAAAAAAAAAAAAATTTAAATATGGTATTTAGTTACTTGAAACCTGAAAATATTTATAAAAAAATAAATACATGATATTTTTTCAAATCACAGAGAGAAAATAACAGATAATATAATAAATATCGAAATATGAGTAAAATTTTGTTGTGTTTTTCAGTAAAGTAAAAAAAAAGTTGTGTTTTGCAGTAACCAAAATATATGTGATGACATCTGTTTAATACTTGAATAGTCACCATATGTAAAAATGAACAAAAGGTTTAATTTTCTTTTATCTGTATGCGCGAAATTTTTTAGCTTAACGTAATATAAAATACTCATGGAACCTTTGTGCATTTTTCGAAACACAAAAATGGTTTCCTTAATAATTAGATCCTTTATTATAAAATGCTTAATTTCCCTTATAAATCTGCTGTTAAAATCTCAAATTATGATTGCTATAGTAACAATGGCATCATAATAGTCCTATTTGAAACAGTTTTAATTTCCTCAATACATCTATTATGATTGCTATAATAACAATAATATAGACATACGTTTAAATAATTTTCATTTTTTTCGATGCATCTATTAAATTAGGAATTTTATCTGAAAATGCTGACAAAATTATTTGAGAAGTCATTAGTGCATAGTTGTATGATTTTTCACCAATTATTCTAGGGCTATTAAAATAGTTTCTTTAAATAGCATCTTTAAATATATGCATTTTTTTACCGATCAATTTGACAGGTTGGTTTTGAATGTTATTCATTATCGACTTTTGTTCCAAGCTTTTTGCCGATAATGATTCTGACACTTTAAATTTATTCAAAGTAAAAAGAAATTAAATTTAGTTTTCTTTATTCAGTTTGTTGTAAATTAGTCGCTTCTTTTTCTTTTTTTTTCCTAAGGCAAAGATCTTTTCCTAGAAAATTATAATATATTTTTTTCAGGGGAGCTTTAACTTATTTTCTAAGTCCCTGCATTCAATGGGCAAATTAAGGGACAATAGAAAAGAAGGACTTTTTTAATGCCGTTAGTGATCTAGGAAAAGGAAAAGGGTAGAAAAAGGGAATGGGGCCTGTAAAATACTGGGGCGGTTCTCCGTCTGAAAGACAAACGAGTCGCTTTTTGTGTGTCATTTCCTTATGGTAGCGACTGATTTCCCGATTGAATAAAAGCTCCTCGAACTGTATTAGTTGCTCTGCTTTTATAAAATTGAAAAAAGAAGAGGAAACCGGAAAACTCTCGAGCACTCACCTTGAATAAAAAATAGCAACATACACATTTCCTTAGGTTTTGACATTATTTAGTAGACAGTTAAGCTGCTGTAAAGTTCGTCATATCCACTGCATATTACACGAGAGAACCTTTCCATAAGTAATGAGCAATATTGACACTTGACAAGAGGAAACTCGAAAACATTCCCAACAAGTGTGATTGTAGAAATACCTATATTCCGATGTTCAACAATGGCAACAATATCGAACGCATCACTTTATATTCCAAAAGTCCTGGTCTTACCACATGGCCACGCTAAGCTCATTTTCTGAGGTTTAGTGTTAGAAAAGCACACTTCATCATGTTAGATTCTGGGTTCGATATCAGCCTGTACTGAATTACGGAAGATGAGTGATATGTGACTGCTTTCAGTATACCTGAAAAGGAGGACATTTTGCAGTTTTCCAGGTTTCTTGCATTGAAAAATGTGAATGAGGCTAGTTATCCATGCAACATTATCCTGGTACACCATACGAGGTAGATGTTTAATTGCCTTACCATGACATTCAGTAATTAGCTTATTTGCTATATTTTGGGAAAATGTTGTGAGATTGGAATCGAACCCTAAAGCTTCCACATCTTAAAACTCGTTATTACCTTTATAAATCTACTTAAGTAATTAAATTAGGCAACCTGGGTAGAACATGCATCTAAGACTTATATTACCATCAATGTTATTTATATTTAAAAAAAAAATAAGTGGAAAAAATATTCAAAAACTCTCATCTTTTAAAATATTTCAAACGGAAACCCTCCTATTAACCCTTCTTTGTTGGCACAGAGAGCATTTATCTTATCTCAATGTAGCGGAGTACTTAAAAAATGCACGGGTCTCATCTGTGGCGTGCAGAGAGGCGATAACTTGCCAAATGTGAAATAACCGAGGACCGGGTCGCTAAATCGTGAGAACTTTTTACGACAGCCCATCTTGCGGCGGCGGGCAGCGAGTCGTTATCATTTCAGCATCCATAAAACGGGAATGCGCGGAGGATCCTAACGGGTGGGGGGGGGGCTGAGGGATAGAGAGGGGTGGGATCGAAATAATTACGGAAAAAGGCGTCCACAGATTGACCTCCGAATTTCTTTTTTTTTCTTTCTAAAGTACTCTCACTTTATACTGGGTGCTAAAAAAAAGAAGGGGGGGGGAGAGAAAAAAGGGGGTCTTATCATTGTAGTGCACGCACCGTTGTGGGAAGAGTAAAAAATCGTATCGCGTGCCCTTTCGAAATAAATTATGCTGCATCGAATCTCTCAATTTAATCGTTTAACTCACCTGCTTTCCAAAATGGACCCCGAAAGAAGGTTTTCCCCGATAAAGTAATTACATTTGCAGCTCTTTAAGCTTATTGCTTAGTAGATAAGAAAATCGTCTTGCTAAGAAAAACAAAATAAAGAAATTCGCTGAAAATTAACAAAAATAAATTCTAGGTGATGTTCTCAAGAACTCCACTTACGTTCGGAGTTATAGCTCATTATAAAATGTATTACTTTATGAACAAAAATATATTTTGTTAGCATTTTTCGGAAATATGAATTTACAGGACTTCTTATCTAACTATACATTTATAAAAATTAAAATCTTAAAAAATAAATAAGAAAATCAATACTTGCTAAAGAAAAACAAAATAAAGAAATTAGCTAAAAATTAACAAAAAAGAATAACAATTCTAAGTGATGTTTTTAAGAACTCCAATTAGGTTCTAATTATAGCTCATTATATGATTATCAAATTAATATGAACAAAAAATTTGTTCATTAACAAAAATTTATTAATAATGTTATTTATTTTATTTATTTTAATATGTCATTTATTTTAATCTATTAAAAATGTTATTTAATTTTGTTCATAAACAAAAATTAAATAACATGAGCAATAAATTTTGTTCATAAAGTTATTATTATGTATTACATTTATAAATTATGTATTACTTTATGAACAAAACTATATTTTGCTCTCGTTATTCGGAAACATGAATTCATAGCGCTTTCTTGTTTACATATTACAAAATTACAATCTTTTAAAATATATAAGAAAATCACCTAGCTCGGAATTGGCACTACCAGTTAGATGGAAGCAACCAGATAGGAGTTTATGAATTTAGAAGTAGGGACTAAGCTCCGAATACTTGGTCTGCCACTCCCACAAGTATCATTTCACATGGAAGATATTGCGACCATGACATATTTAATGTGAACCAGTTGCCTGTAGTGAACATGACGGATCTTCGGTTAAGTCAGAATTCGAATTCACTCCCTTCTGGTAACAAGCTCCAGGTCCCCGCACCCTCACAGAATATTTTCTATGATGAATGTTCTTTGTTCATTCTACTAATATGATTAGCCCATTTAATTCTTTAGATTTTTTATATATTTGAGGAGACACTTTCACCTTCAGCAAAATAAACTGAAGGTAATGCAGTAGATGTACATGGTAAACAACATAGTAAATCAGCACCAACGGTAAATGTATCTATTGTCTGTATACCATAAGAATAACTCTCACCAAGAAGTCTGGTTTGTAGCGATTGCCATAGCAACGAGTGCTTCCCATTTCAAATGGAGATTATGGTTATTAAGAATTGCCGGAATTTAGGTAAGTACCTCACGTTATTTCTCAAAATCTTTTTAAGCCAAAGTGAGTGGTTTCCTTCTTGTGCTTCTTATCTAAAATGAAATGCGTCATGTTTCCATGGTAACTGACAGGCACATACAAACTTGTGGGAGCTATTCCGTATGTAGATTTGCAATGATGACAACTAGCTGCTTATTCTTCTTGCACATTTCATCAAGGTACCCTTGAAAATATAATACAATAGGATTAAAAATGATTTTGTATTTATGAATTTTATGATTAACATACTATATGAAAGCAGAGTAAAACATTCAAAATAATTTAGCAGCATTTGGAACCAGAAAATGCTGCTGTCTTCTTGCGCGGATGTCACATTGTTTATGAAAAATTGCTTTTCAATTAATAATTTTACTTTTCTCATATTTCTTAACGACGTTTCGTCACTTTTCTAGAAGATTCCTTAATTGCAGACCGCCAGTAGAATTGAACTTGATTGAATTTCTATCAAACCCTGGTTCTTGTTAACACCGCGAATGACAACACCGATTAGAATAAACAAGCATTTAAAGGTAAATGCAACGCAATTGGCTTCACTGCATGTGTAACAAATCATCAGAACATTCCAACTAAATTATAATTTCCCCAACTAAGCAGTTCACCGACTATAGTACACGATTGAATCCTTGTTACGCAATGCGTACTATTATTTTCGTTTAGTAATTACTTTAAATTGAAATCATTTACTTGTATATCATCATTCTCCATTCTATCATTCCATATATCACCATTCATCATCATAGCATATATCACCATTCTATCATTCCATTTTTAATCATGTGTCATCTTATTGACATTTTAATACACAGATGACAGTCATAGATTATTATCCCTCATTTAATATCTTGAAAAATATTCAGCAAAAGGAAATTTTGATAAATATTTTTCTATATTCAGTTTTCTAACAGATTTTGTTGTGACGATTCTAGTAACAGTATGTACAATTCAACATTAATTATAGTTTTAAATAATTTTTATTCTAAAGTTTTTTAAAGAAAATATCTATAAATAATAATAGTTATTTCTTTAAAAAGTATATATTTAGCAATCAAATCTACATCAAAGTATATAATTTTAAAGTATTTTTTATTTTTTAACATGTGTTAATATAAACTATTAAAAAATGCATTGTGTTTTCTTAATTTATCAAGGAATCTCTTTCTGAGACATATTTAATTTTTGCAGTAATGTTGCTTCAAATTTAAAAAATATACCGAATTAAATTTGCTTAGCTTTTTGAGAAATTGTGAGAATTTAAATTCATGTACAAATTATAACATTGTTATTACTTTTTACTTAAATATCATAGTAAATAAGTAACTCTTATGTTTTTCCTTGTGTGTTAGTGCAAATTATTGAAAAATGCATTTTTACCATCATTCTTATTCAAAGTGAAACAAGTGCTCGGTTGTGCTTTAACTGTGAATATTGTTGGATATATATATAGAATAACACACACACACATTTATATATATATATATGTACTTATAATTTCAACAGCCTATCCATTATAATAATTAAATTCCTGTTTTGTACACAAAAACAATATCTAGTTAAATAATCTTTCAATTGATAAACCAGTGAAATACAAAATTAAGTCATTTTTTTCTTTTATAGTTTGAAATATAAATGGTTGCTTTTTCAGTTTTTCAATTTCATTTTGTAAATTTTCAATTGTTTTTTTTTTAAACATATACTTCATAATTTTTAATGGGTGGATCAGATGTACAATTAGAGCCTTCTACTGTACTTGAAATTTCATTAAATAAGTATATTAAACAATAATTTATTTTATACTAATACAAATGTAATATATATCTTGATCAATTTAAGACATATTTAAATCATAATTTAAGACATTAATGGAATGACAATAAGAAATGTAAGACTGTCATTCGAACTTATCCTAGACATGTTCCCTTTAATTCTGGACAATGAATTTACTGGTTTTTAATGACACAGAATTTCCTTTCAATATCCGGTTTTTCACCTTTCACAACAATGAATGGAAAGTGATGGCACTTTAATATAATGGGATAATCAATGGATTCTGACCACAACAAGCAATCAGGAGCCGTGTTGGTCTGATTGGTTAAGGCGTTCGTTTTCGTTATCTTAAAGTAGTGAGTTCGAATCCCGACCCAAACAAAATCCATCATGTTCGTTAATGACTGCTTTGATACGTCGAATATTTCATGATTGCAATGTCTTCTATGTGAAAGGATACCTCTGAGGTGTCAAGCCAAGTATTAGGGAGTCTTCTGCTTGGTCCCTGCTTCTAAATTTTAAGACGCCGACCCGACTGCTTCTATCTAATTGGTAGAGTCAAACTCAGAACTAGGTACATGGAAGCAGCTGGTGCAATAACAAATACAATCAACCACAACTAAGGCGGCAATCAACTTCAAACGCTTTTGAACGAAGACTTATCGTGGTCAGCGCTGTTCAAAGCATAAGCTCCAGACTTATTCCAACGACTTTAAAGAACGAGAGAGGGAACGTTGAACTTCTGATTCCTGCTTGCATTTTGCCGGGGTGTGTGCTGGTTAGTTTTCCGGCTTCTCCCGTTGTGATACGTGAATGGGTGCGGCTCATTCTAAAGGAAAAGTCTTCCCCGAAGACAATTGTGTGTTGTACATTAAAATGCTGTTACGCTGTTCAATGCGCGGTGGTAAAACTGTCGAGCATATAATACCGAAGACAAAGACTTACCACTCATCCGAGCTGCAAGTGCCCATTCAACTTTTAGCTCGGTTGAGTGGGTTCAGTGATGCAGTAATTTTCGTTTCGAAGAGCAATCAAAGATGAGAAACCATCATCGTTTCAATCATTCGTACGAGTAATACTTTCCTGCGCCAGATCTGAAATATTTAGATTTCATCTCGTTCTTGGAAAATTACGCTGACTAACCCTGCAGTGCATTTAACTTCCATAGAGTCTTCATTTCGTTTCTCGAAAGTTCTCGAATCAGGGTTTTTGAATATTTTCTAAACAAATTTTTCTCAATAAGGGTAGTTTCAAAATTTGAAGTTTTTCAAAGAAAAAAGAATTCTGAATATTTTTTCCAGGATACTGGTTAACGCCATTTATGTTTACTTTCCAGAGATATTTTCAGTAGTACTTGCGTAATGTTTTTATTTACTTATTTATTTTTAATAATTTCTTGACAAATAACCACCTAATTTTTCTTAAAAAACTTACTTGGAAATTTATTTTGAATTTCTTCCGACTCCTACATTTTCTTAATAATAAATAAAATCCATTTTTTTTTTGCTTTTACATATTTAAATTAATAATTTATTTAAATAAATAAAAAATCTATTAATTTATGTAATTTCTTAATAAAATTACTGTATAATTTTATTTTACAAAATATTTTTATACATATATATTTGATTTTATAAGAAACACATTTTTCTTATTATATTTTTCTATACTTAATTTCCATATGCAATTAAAATACATTATTTTTATAACTCATTACTTAATTCAGCTATGGAAAGTGATAAAGTAACTGATTTATAAAAATTATATTTAAATAAAAATATTATTTTAAAAAAATAACAATTTCCTCTCTCGAATTAAGATTTTCAGGATAATTTTCTTAAACATAAAGGTACAAAAATAGCAAAGAAAAGTAACAGTTTTAGGCAGTAAATTTTCAAATGTTGTGTTGTTTTTAACTTCGGTACTTCAAACACAAAATCCTATTTTTTTCATCTATAATAAAACTGCGATCTCTTTACCATGTCAATCCCATTTATTCTCAGTTTTATAATGATTTCAATTGAAAAACTCACCAGCTGGATAACATTTCACTCATCACAGCCTCGCAAATAAACGCTCTCACACTTTTGGCGGGTGATTGTTCCAAAAAGCGGGCGAAACAAAAGAGCCGTCGAATATCTTAAACAATCATCTGAAAGCTGGGTGAAAAGAGATCAGCGCGTGGTCAAGGACTGATAACTTCATCAAAAGAGCCAATCAATACTCATAATTGGAAATAAATGGGGGAGGAGGGGGGCGTGAGAAGGTGTGGGAGGCACAATCATCTCGGCTTTTACGAATGAATTGAATGCTCAAAAGGGTGGAGATTCATTTAAATGCCTCGTGCTCTTTTCCACGCTGATGCGAGTTAATTATCTCTCCCCCTCCCCTTCCCGTCTCTAATCGCCGACGCTCGTCTCGATTCGGCAATGGATGGGGTTGAGACTGAGAGGCAATTGTCATACGAATGAAGCGATTATTCTCTTGCTGCACCCTTTTGGCGAGATGGACGACAATTCCGCGGCCAAGCCTTTTTTGGCGTGCTTAAGAATGCCAATTCATTCGCGATAGTTTTATTCAAGAATTATTAATAAGCACCGTAATAGCATATAATTGTTAGAATTCACTTTATAATACAGGCAAATTTTAATTAAAAATATGATTTATAAATATAGATAATATACAAATATTATAATTTCACACTTATTGATAATTTGAATGAAGATTTGCTTCTTACAAATTTGCTTGTTAAAGCGTTCGATATGATGATTTTGCTGCATTTGAATTTTGGGCGATTAAAAAATTCGCCAAGCTAATATAATTGTAAAGAAATTTAATTAAATCCTATTCACAAAAAAAATAAAATTTTAATTGTTAAAAAGATTAGAATTTTTAAGAAAGAAAATTTACTTGAATTATCTTCATAAAAA
>JAPDSC010031708.1:70977-98624 GCA_026290005.1 Latrodectus geometricus | reverse complement strand
TAAAAATTCTAACAATAAGACTCAGCTAAAATAAAATGCTGCAAATTGACCGGCGATGACGTATACGCTAGATCTGCCAAAATAGAATGCTCTTGAGAATCCATAATATTCTCAACCTTTATGACGTAATAAGAAATTTAGGTTGCCAGAAAAACGATAAAATCCGCCCAAAGGATTACGAGAAATCTCTGCGAGTCTTCCAATTTGTTTGATAGTTTTATTTTAGTTATAGAATTAAAAAAATCAGTAAAAATAAAGCATATATACAAATGAAATTAGATTATATACTAGTGGTGTTAAAGACTAGATGCTCAAATTCTATTTCTTAATTAGCAATTTTGTGCACTGATTGGTATCCAGTTAATGATTTTTGCTTGGATTTTTGATAATTCTCTTTTTTGTTCTAAAATGAATTTTAATCTAGAATTATTTTTAATCCAGAATCCATCAATGGTTTGAGTCCTTAGAACACACACATTCATTTTTTTCTAAGATTACTATAGTCCTACTTATTTTCCATATATTTGTAAATTATTATTGTTAGTATTTCCCCTTAAATTGTAAAATATATAGTTCAACAATGAATTCTTTAATATTTCCTTTACTTGGAATCAATTATTTAGGAGAAGGGGACATGGAACAGACATAACTAATGAAAGGGCTTTTACGTCTGGATCGATCTTCGAAATATCTGCAAAATTTTGTTCTTGTTAATTTCGTGTGCCAATTCATTAAGAATCTATCAACTCTTATAAGCATGTTGCTTGTATTAAATAAAATTATTGATAAATTTTCAGTATCCATAAAATTTTTAAAACATTTTAAAAATATAGCATTATAATATTAAACCTTTTAACATATTTATGCATAGTAAAAAAAGAGAAATATATATTATGTTTATTATATTTGCAAAAGTTTAAAATTTTCTTGAACTATGTTGACTTGGTGATGACGTTCTTGTGACTAGTGGATAACTAGTTCGATACCTGATGCGGCTAGTTGGTCTGTTTGATAACCAATGATTCTTTCTTTGTTTGGGAAGTCTAATTAAACCAGGACCTACAGTTTAAAGTGGATTCTGAACCACTACAAACAAGGAAACCTAATGGGGAAATCGAACCTACAAACTATTGAGCTGAAGGTCAGAGCTCGCTAAAAGTTCCCTAAGCTTCATGATTCTCTGGTGAAATGGTGTATAGGAGACTGACAAGCTCAATTGTTTACCTCGTGACTTGACAACAGCTTAAAATTACGAGTTTCAACTTGGTTCTAACTCAACCGAAGATTAAGGACTCTATTTTGCTGTTTTAGTCTGGGAATGCACAGAAACAAAATAACCATAATTTCTTTTTAATTATTATTAAATTAATTATTTAATTAGAAATAATTTGGATGTATAGAATTTTTTGATTTTTTTCCCTTTCAAATTGATATATAGAAATAATTCAAATAAACAAATAAATTAATAAGAGGAAGATAAAAGTCATTTTCGAATAACTAATTTAAATGATCTGGGATTTAATGAATATGAATTTAATGAATATAAATCCCAGATTATTTATAAATCTGAAGCATCTGGAATTTTAAAAAATTATAAAGTAAAAGTTTTTTCTTTCTCCGTGAAATTTGAGAACAATAATATATTATATAAAATAGTATATACAATATTATATAAAATAATTCTCTGCATAAAAATATTTAAATAAACATAATTCAATAGATTACTAATATTGTTTGCTGAATTCTTAATTATTCTTTAGCTCTATAGCATTTTATTCAACAATTCGTGTGTCCAGTTCTTCATCAACTAGGATTTCCGATGTCACTCTTGGTGACCTTTTCCATTTAGGCAACATTTAGTTGTTTCCCCAATTCTAGAGTTTCATCAACCTCGAGACGTTAGAGCATTAGAAGCTTGTAAGTGTCAATATATAAATTAAAGGGCAACTTAGTTCAAGTCTTTAAAACAGAAAGAGAGAAAAGCACCAGAGTTTATTTCTTTTTTCACCATATAGTTATTTTATTTCGCTTAGTTTATATTCTTTTCCTGGATGTCCAGTTATATATATATATATATATATATATATATATATATATATATATATATTATAAATGATTACATTTATTTACATTCTGAATAGCTTCAGAATATCGAGGTCGCTGAACATGTCAAGTAAACGTCTATTCGGAATATGAAGATTACCAAACATGTCAAGATTACAACGGTTTGAAATATTAAAATGACTGAACATGCTACAATCACAAGTGTTTAAAGTATCAAGATTACCGAACGTGCCTAAATAACAAATGTTTCAAATATCAAGATTTTTCACCTGATGTTATTATGTATCATATTTTTCTCAATACATTTAATACATGCAGTTTTTTACTTATCAAAGTTTTGTAATAAAAAAAAGTAGCATATCTTAAGCGAAAAAATACGAAAGAATAATTGATATCTTCTAATTAAATTAATTGATGATGATGTCAATGATACCGAACGTGTCAAGATAACAACTTTTTGGTAAATCAAGATGATGAAACATGCCCAAAAAATAACAGTTCGAAATATTAAAATTATTGAACATGCCAAAATAATAACTGTGTTCAGAATAACCAAACGTACCTAAATAACAAATGTACTGAATATGAAAACTTATCAAGTAAAAAAATATCACCTGATAAGTTTTTTACTTGAAAAGTTCGATGCCGATTGAAATATATTAAGTAAAAAAATATCACTTTATATTATTTTGTCACATATTCTTATCGATATATGGAATATACGTCGATGTATTTTACTTAATTTATATAGCATTTAACATATACTGTCTTGAATTTTCCAAGCTGTGAAATACAAAAAACAAAAAAACTAGTAAGGGAATAAAAATAATATTCGAATTTACTATAAGCACTGGAATAAAAAAAAAAAAAAATAACAAGCCACCCTTATACAGTTTTAGCAAATTTTCTCAACTTATTCGAAAGATTTAAGGAAAAAAATATATCTGGTAAAAAAATTTAAGAAATTTTTTTCCTAAGAAAAACAAGCGTAAAGAAAACAGAAAGGGAAACTAATTTCGTAAGCGAAATTAGAAGCGACAGAGTTTTCATTCGACAGATCGCTTGTAGAGCGCTCCCAATTCTTCATGCGGTGACATTTCATCACTAGTACATGACAGGTATGTCTGTTTGGGCGAGCATGTCCTGGAGTACTGCTGCGGAGGCCTTGGGAACGGCGACACATCGGCATCGATTACACGCACGAACAACTGCAGGGAGGGTCGGACGCAGTAAAAAGAAGCACTCTGCCCTCTCACAAACAGTCTGTCCGGTCGGACCCTCCTCTAATTAGCTTCCTCTCCTTCCCCCTCGCAGCGGAGGGTGGTCGAGCAGGGGTGGGCCTCTGAAAATAGGCCTCAACCGTAGATTAGGCGGCCGTGGCTCAATTTGACCTCTCCCCGGAGCGAGGGCTGGCTGGCAGGGTCAGATAACGAGGGTGGGGGGGAGGGCAAAGCTCTGTTATTAGCGCAGTTGCCATGGCAACATACGCCCGCGGGGTCTTTGAAGTGCACTAAGTTGAGTTCTCTGTAGGCTCAGCCTCGTATTTTCCTGCGTTGTGTGCCTCGACTCAAATTGAAGTGGGGGGTAAAAAGGGAGGGCAAGCGGCGGGGGAGTGCTTTTAATTTTCTTTCCCGCTAACCGTGATCGGGTTTTCGCTCCGTTATTCGATACTGGCTGCTATGAGAGAAGGGATGGCGAAGAACAAAAGTCTGTTTACAGGAGCTCTTCCCGGATTTTCGATGCCACAGAAATAATACGTCACGAAAATAAGAAAACACCCGAAAGTGCTTTTTTTGGGTCTGTCTCGTGAGGTCAGATATCAGCAAAATTATTAGTCAATACATTTGAGAATAAACTTTTTTTTACTAATGAAATTTATTTTTTTTATTAAATATGAAAAATAACTAATTAAAGTCAATGATTTTTTTTTAGAAAAACAGCTGTTAATAACTTAATAAAACATGATATTTTTCAGTTCAACACTTGAATATTAATCTCACATTATAATTTCAACGATTAAAAAAGGAAAAAATAGTAAAATTATTATAATATATTTTCTGCAAGGATTTACTAAAGTTCTTTCAGAAAGCATAGTGGAAATATCGTGAAATATTTTTTGTGTCCACATTAATTAACATTTTCTATTAATTAATCCAATTTACTGACTTATATGAAGCTTGTATGGTTAAAGTGACGTCATTCTGAAAAGTATGCCATTGTTAAGTGATGAAAAAAAAATATGCTTCTATTTATTGTATTTATAAAGAAAGCACACGTTTCGCTCGTGCTATTTAACGAGTAAATATGTTGTTTTTTAAATAAGCTATTCATTGGATTGATAAGAGCAAATTTACTTGTTGATATCAAAATCAATTCATATTTAATTTAGTTTTATTGCCGCTTTTAAGTAACTCATCAATCATGAGGACTACCTAGACCAATACCAGTGAAAAATATCGGTGATCAATACAGTTTAAAGTGAATCTTGAATCACTATAAGCATCCACACCCGAGGTGAGAGTTGATTTGAATAATTGTTGAAATGATGTCGCGAGCTGCTTGCTCGGCCTTGGTATAGGGTTGTTTTGAAGTATAATGAATTAATAACAATTATTCAGTAAACTGAATATGGAAATAAGAGATTAACAGTTTCGCTTAGTTTTTGTGCATACATTACGTATCTGTTGAATAGATTTATAAACAACCTAAAATTATAAGTCCAAATTGTTTCAGTAACCTTCATTTTTGCTAAATTATTTTCCTGGAAATTTTTTAAATGGAAACTGTCTAAATAAAATGTTAGCAGTAGTAATTTATAATGGAGTAAATGTGAAATCCCATATTTCTATGAACCCTGGTCAACATTTAAGGAAATATTTTTCATTCTTGAAATTCATTTTGGTAAATGTCAAATATTACAAAGACAAATATTAGAAGTAAAGGAAAGGTTTCTTTCCAGTTTGTTGAAAATTCTATATGATTAATGTCAAGTTACAAAGGCGTATATTGCAAATAATTAAAAGATTTTTATCCCAATTTGTCTAAAGTTCTCATTGATAATCTTAAAATCACATATATATTGCAAACATTTTTTTTTAAATTTAATTGGCTTAAAATTCTTATTGATAAATGTCAAATTGGAAAGACAAATATTGCAAATAATCAAAGATATATTTTTTTTTCCAATTCATTTGAAGTTTTCTCTGTTAAATCTCAAGTTACTAAGACACTTAATACTAATAAATAGAAGATTTTTTTTCTAATTTTATGAATTCTGTCGGATAAATTTCAAATTAGAAAGACACATATTGCAAATAATCAGATATTTTTTCCAAATTTGTTGGAAATTCCCTTTAGCAAATGTCTCTTATATAACAGCACTGTATTGGAAAAAATTACATACATTTTTTTTTCTCTCAAAATTCTTACGGAATGTGAATTAGAGGTGGAAAAACTTTTTAACGATGAATTTTTCAACATTAGTTACGCTTAGTAGAGAAAAACACGATCGAAAATTTTCTGAATGCTTAGCATTTTTAAAACTTTTTTTTTTTTTTGTCTCCTTTTCCCATAGATTTACCATCCGGAAAACTCTGATGATAGAAGCAGAGTAAAACAAAAAAAATTGTTGAACAAACGCGAAGAGAACAGAACAAAAAAAGAACTGAAGTGAAATGATAAACTGACCGATAATTCAGATGGCAAGAGGAAGAAAGAAAATATATATATGTATTGGGTAAGAAAAAGTTCACCGTAAGTAAAAAAAAAAATTACGAAACCAGATCGATGCTAAAAGCTCAACCTCCGATCAAAAAAAAGTTAGGGGATAGGAGAGGGATTTCTGCAGCGAGGAAGGAAAAGAGAGGATTTCTTGAGAGAAGCTTTGCCATTTAACTTCGAGAGGACGAACAATTTTTCCAAGCGAATCTGCTTCGCGCTGTTGGCTGCTGTTGTTATAAGAAGCGTCGTTCGCCTTGCATTTCGACCATTGATTATTTCTTTCGTTCCGCCTCCATTTCTTTTTATCGTTTGCTTTTTTTTTATTTTTCCCCCATTCTTCTCTTCACTTAATTTCTTTTCTGGGGATGAAAAAGATTGCTTGACACTCCGAAAAATTGTCGTCTGCTGGGAAATGAAAGCGGTGGCATTTCGTGTCGAAGAAGTGAATTTAAAGAGGAAATGATTCCTCGCCCACGCCTAAATGGGAAGTTGCTAGCGACAGGGCCTCATTCGAATGAGAAAAAAGAAGCAAAATGAAGATTATTTCTTTCTGATAGCACAGTTTTGAAGGAAATAAATAATGTACCTTATGCCTTCCCCCTTTCTTTTTACTTTTTTTCCTCTTTTCAAAATTTCTGATTTAGAACATATTGACATATTATTCTCGAACCATTTCTCTAAGCAATATGTGAAGTTTCGAATATTATCGTTTTCTACCTTTTGACTCAGGGGTGGTTTCTGTGAGTGATTGAAAATCTCATCTTAATGCAGTGAGTTTAATAAGAGTTGCGTTTCTAAGATTTTTGCTGAAGATAATATTGCTAAGAAATATTATTGAAATTATGAAATAATTGTAACAAAGAAAACGAATCATAGACCAAGCTATTGCTTTTTGATAAATTTGATGTTTATATTAATAAATCAATTACGAATATCGTCTTTTAAAATATAATTTCATATATTAATTTATTATGTACAATAATATTTCGTAATGTATTACATTTAGTTAAGGTAAAAGAATTCCATTATTTTTTGATCGATGATTGTAGTGTTCGATATCTCGTTGAGTATCGATCTTACAATTTCAGATTTATGCTCGTAGGAAAGCTATTGTAACAGCCAATTAATTACGTGTCATTTTGATTTCATCGATGCCACTCAAATATATTTGAAGTTAAAAGATGCAATTCACGCAGATCGGTCCATCATCGAAAATATCGATAAAATCACAAAAATGTCCTAATTTGACCAGCACGTTAGCTGTCCAGAAGCTGAAGATCAGTCACAAAACAATTTGAAATCATTTGCATAAATCTAATTAAAAATATGTTAATAAAGCCATGAATTTCATGTAAAAATAATGAATTTCTTTCTCCCACCTAATATTAATTTATAGTATAAAATATTTCGTAACATTTCAAACTCTTACCTGTGTGTACTGCCCTATTCCACAGCACTTAGCCCACTGTTGGTTTGTGCCAGATAGCCGTAAGTTATTACGTGGGAGTATTCGTAATTTAGGAACAGAGACCATGCAGAAGACCCCCTAACACTTGCTCTGCCAGGTATTATTACCCTTAGAGGTTTTCGCCAATACGACCTATTGAAAATGCTTAGCTAACTTCAGTGAGCATGACGGAATTTCGATTAAGGCAAGATTCGAACTCACTACCTTCTAATTACACACATATTCACTCGCGAACTCATTACCTTCCTATTTTCATCCTATATGAGAGTAATCGAGGTGAGATATCTGCTCACAGTAGCATGAAAAACAATCTTCTTGCGATAATCAGTACTAGGATATAATCAATAAAAGTTATTTTTTTATTTTTATTTATTTTTCATGACTATTTAGGTTTGTTTTTGCACACAATCATTTATTAATCTTTGCATATGAAAAATTATTCCCTATGCAACGTTCCAATTTTGTATACAATTTTGTATAGAAAGGGTACAGATTTAATTATCCAAACATTGCATACAAAATTTTGCATACAATGTAATTTTTCATACATAATACAGAAGACTTTATTTTTGGCTACAATGATTTTTTTAAAATTTTTTATTTTTCTTTGTATTTGATGTTTTTTTAAACCACTGATTATGCAAAGGTTTTCTAAGGTTAAATCACATGGTATACAATAAAGGCTCAAATTTTCAATTTATTTATTATGAATTATTTTTTATGATATATTATTTAAAAAAAGAATGTCAGAATACTGTTTCGTATGAAATAATTAACAAAAAATAATAGAGTCAATAAGTAAAAGAATTTTTTTGTAAAGATTTTCTACATTAATTTCTTACTAATGTGTCAATATTCAAAGCGAGAAGCCTGTTTTAAATACAAAGCTATTTTACTCCAAATAAAACGTGTAATATAATATATTTATATTTATTACTACTAACAAATTAATTTTAGAGAAATTTATTTTTTGCGCTGGAAATAGTAAAAATTATGCGGACATAACCTCAATAAATTATTATTTTTTTTTTTAAATTACACTTTAGATGAAAATATTAAAATTAATCCAAAAATATCACTAATTTTTTATTTTAAAATATTGAATTTCGAAATATACCCGCAAAAAATGGGTACAGTTATAGTTAAAAGAAAAAATTTGTTTCCCACGATGTTATTTATTTCGATGCATATTATTTCTCGCAATTGTGGGCTAAAAATATTCCATAGTAATAATAATACAGGAGATATAAGAAGTAGTTTATAGATTGAGTTCTCATAAAAATTTTTTCAGACAATTTCTTTCATTGGAAAATGATTTGCTAACAATTCGAACAAATCCTTCGCAGTAGAGAGAAAAAAAAAAAAAAAAACAAAAAAAACATAATAAATAAAAAAAAAATTCGATGCAAAATTTTAAACCCCGAAAAAAAATTTTTTTGTTACAAAAAAATATAGAGAAATAAAGGATAAGACAAAAGGAGCAGATGAAAAAAAAATCAAGAAATTGTACGAACACAGCATTCTAACCTGTCTGTATCCCTCCTCTCCGAAGATTAAAAGAAAAAGCGTCGACGCGATAAAAAAAAAAAAAAAAAGACTTTCATGAGGCAAAAGGATTCAAAAGAAGAATAAAAAAAAAAAAAAGAAAATCATACCGAACGAAAAGAATCCGAAAGAGGGGGAAGGGGTGAAAGGAAAAAAAAAGAGAATCATAAAAGCATCGAGAGAAGATGAGAGCCGAGTTTGAGAGGAAAGTGGTGGGGGTGAGCGAAGGGTGGGGCGTTCAAAACTGGAGAGAGAGAGAGAGGGGTGAGAACGCTGCCGGAAAACGGTAGCGGTCCGACTAATTGCTGGGAGAGGATTCGGGTACGGAACAAGTGAGGAGGAGGGGGTGGTGCAGATGTCATATTGATGAAGGGGGAGGGAGGAGAGAGTGGGAATCAAAAGAGAGGGATGTCAACTAGGGAGCGCGACGGAAAGATAACGTCATATGAACAAAGAGATGCGAGATGTATTTTTTTTTTATTTAGTTCGGGTTTCTTTTCTTTTCATTTGCTTTTTTTTTTCAATTTGGTCTGCTCGTTAGCAGAATGAAAGGCCAGGAGGCAGGTGCTTATACGTAATGACAGATCTGTTCCTTCGGAAAAAGAAGCAAGTGATAGTTTATGAGAAATCGTTTTGTTGTGAGTGCGTTCCCAAAGCTTAATCTCGATTTTTAAACTCGTAAGTGCTAATTGCTTTTAGAATATTTGATTAGGGATTATAACCAGCTTTTTTTTTTTTAAAAAAAATGTGATTTTTTCGAATTAAAATTTTTTTTCGGTTGACATCAAGTTTAGAAAGAAAATTGTCTTAAATGTTTGTGAATAGGAATCCCCTTCTTTTGAGCTGTAATAAATATTCGCTCATTTTAGGGGTTGATAAAAACTGAAGATTTGGAAGACTTACATACTTCAGAAATAAACGAATGATTCGAATTTAGAAATAAACGAACATTCTAATTTCTTTTATTCCATTTGAAACTTGTCACCAAGAAGCTATGATGATATTTTTCTTAAGTTTGAATTCGTGTTATGCAGTGTTTCTATGGTAACGGATTAAAATTCTAAAACGGTTTATCAAAATTTTGCTCAATTTGCAAATTAAAATAAGCTTTCATGATTCATAGCTCAATTGCTATTTTTTGTGAGAGTTTAATCATTAACGAATTTTTTAGAATAAATTAATTTGACGAAACTAATGCTTGCAATAAATACCACTGTAGTAAATTTAGAAATGAAAGATAGATTAATTAAATTCTATTTATAGTAAATTTATTTGATCTAACCAACTTGTTAAGATGATATTACTGTAGTAATTATTCAGTAGTTTTTTATTCATGAAAATTTTGTGAAATAATCAATTTTATTTCCAGTAAATTAATTAAGTGAAATAGATTATTTACTACTTTAATGAAAGATCAGTGAACATTTAATTCATCAATTATTCATTCATGCAAAATTGACGAACAAACGAGTTTTAGTTAGAGTAAATTACTTTGACGTAACTGGCTACTTGCTGTAGAAATGAAAGACCAATTAAGTAAGCATTTAATTCACTAATCTCTCATTCATGAATGATTGATTTATCAATCACATTTATATTAAAATAATTTGATGAAATAGGCTACTTACTGTATTTAAATCCAAAACAGAATCAATAATCCATTGTGTATTTTTAACCCTTTGGATACATTTGAAGAGTGATATTTGTCTCACCTGCTCACTTTAATACAATACAGTCTTCAAATAATTCAGCACTCAAAGGGTTAACTAGTTTTAACGAAACCGACTACTTACTACAAAAATGAAAAATCACCGTAATAGATATTTAACTCATCAATCTTTCCTTCATGGAATAATTGATGAATTAACCGGTTATATGTATATATATATTCTTTCAACATGTCCAGATGGCCTCAAATTCATTCCATAAATTTTGTAGCAAACAACTGGTATCCTGGAATTGGCGATATCACCATAAATTAAACATTTTCCGGGCGGTTCTTTTCCATATCAATTATTTTCAATTGTACAAAAACACTATTTTTTTTTGGCATGTACATCGTATTGCTTCAGTGGATCAGAAAGATAAGGGTCTCGTTCTGCCATCAGGAACACACGATAATACATGATGCAAACTTTGTGAGTTGGTGGTTCTTTTTGGAATATCTCATATAAATGTATCAAAACGAATAAATGATTTATGCGAGTCCTATATATGATCACTATCATCAGTTATAAGACTCCAATAATTTCAATAACTTCCAGTGAAAATTGCAGGCATTTTGAGTGTAAACTCGATAGTTTGACATATTATAATTCTTGTAGCGTATTAAAACAAGTAACAAGTAGAAAATAACAGATACTTGAAATTAAAATTAAAGAACAGTGATTAGGGAACATTTCCTAGAAGTAGTACCACCTGCTACTGATTTTAGTATGCAACCATGAATGGATATCTAATTTGCAAAAAAGGTTAACAGATATTCTTGTTTCAAAAGCCAAATGAAACATAATAAAGCTAATGTAATCGCAATTTTAGATACAACAGTATTCATATTACGCATTTAAATACCCAATTATGTCAACAAGAGAAGTATTTAATAATTGAACTAAGAATTCTGCTTGCAAATGTCTATATATTTTAGAGTCTAAGGATGTCTAATTAAGAATTCCATATATAAATGTCTTAAGATGTCTACTTGCATATATAAGGATGCCTTGATTTTCATATCTGTAGTTAGGTGTCGTAGTTTCAATTCATCATCAGCATTGGCACGATACCCCTTTGTGGGCCAGGGTCTTCCTCAGAAGCTTTTCCCAATCTGCCTTTCTCCCAGCAATTGATCTCCAATTCTTTACTTTTAGGATGGCAAAGTCCTCTTCCACACAGTTTTTCCATCTCTTTTTGGGCCTTCCTCTTAATCTTTTATTGGAGGGGGTTACATTAAAAAACTTTTAATGCTGTTCGTACTGGGTTCATTCTTACTACATGTAATTTCAATTAAAAATCGCTATTTTAGGTACATGACTATATTGCAATCGTTGAATTAGATGCACTGAAATAATTGATTTAGGTACATTAGTTTTTATATATAGAAATCCAAATTTAGAGGTATCGATTTGAGGTGCTTTTTTTTAATAAACTAATGATATCTGCTTGAAATGTCTATTCTTAAGATTTTAAATATATATGCTTCGGATGTCTATATTAGTACAGTCCAAACTAAACTCTGTGGCACGACAGCTCATCGAGGCGCCAAGGTCTACAGTGTCTATATCTGTTTTCGTGACCAAGGGTCCTGGAAACATATGTCCCAGTTAGGTGGTCAGCCTAACTCGAAATTCTTAGTATTGATTTTCTAAGCATGAGTACCAAGCATGCTTGGTACTCAGTTTTATCGACCCACTGAAGGGATGAAAGATAGTAAAATACAAGAATGCCTAATTAAGATGTCTATTAAGATTTTAGGTGGTCAGCCTAACGCGAAACTCTTAGTGTTGAGTTTCCAAGCATGCTTGGTACTCAGTTTTATTGACCCACAGAAGGGATGAAAGATAGTAAAATATAAGAATGCCTATTTAAGAGATGTCTATTTAAAATACCTATATTCTAAGGGTATCTAGAAGATTTTAATATTCTAAGGTATCTATTAGATTTCAATCAAGAAATAAATCTTATCAATCCCTAAAAATAAGAGGAGGGAATTTTTCTTTACGTAACTATCAATATACAGAGAGACATTAAATATTAAGAGACGATCGAGACGGTATGTTGGTGTACGGAGCTCCAGCATATTAATATTTATAATATAGTGCCTAGTGTATACATTTCTCAGCATTTTATAAATTTAAAGCAACAGTTTAATTTATTTAATCGGATTAAAAAGATGCGTGGAAAAAGGGATTGTACACGGAGAACTATAGAAAAAATTATAATTTATATTAATATTAGATACATTCATGATTTAGAGCCTGGTATAAATTTTCTTCGCTATTATATGTAGAGCCATCTAGTGCTCTTTTTTTATTTTTTACTTCAAATTTTTAAAATTTAAAATACAAGAATAGAGGTATGAAAATACACAGGAGATAACACAAATAAAATTTCAAATAATAAAAAATTAGGTAAGCCAGAATCTTCCATTACAATTTTCTACATCTTATTTGTATGAATTTAGATTTTCAGTATTAACAAATATAAAAACGAAATAATACCTAGACTGTTCAATGCAGAAAATTATATGAGAATAGCTTTATCATTTTTATCAACCAATATAAATAAAATGATAAAAAAAAACATCAAGCTGAAAATTATTTTATTAAAAATATCCTTAGTATAATGTAATGAGTCCCTTAATAAACTTACTGTTGTTTTTGTTATACGCATTATATATGTATTATTTTAAAAAATGATTATTATAAACAATTTTACACAGTGTATTATAGGTAAGTAAACAGTTTATAGACTATCTTTCTTTGCGCGCATCCAGATTCTGATGTAGTTAAAAATGCCAAACATATTTTTAAAAAAAGTTTAAAATCACTAGTCTAGAAAGTAGAAAATAAATAATATAGTATTTAAATTATTTTATATGCATTTATGTGTGTGATCACTACTTTCTTCTTCAACATTTCTTAAGTCAAAAGCAATATGACTTTGTAATATTTGGCTTGGATTATAAAAGTACACATAACAATTGCTGGATCGTATTGGATTTTAAGTAAGCTAAATGAATTCCTTTAGTTTTATATACTTTTTCATCTTAACTCATACTACAGCATTTCTTAAATTTGAGGTTATTTAGCTTTTATTTTTCATTTCCTTTTTTTATAATAAAGTGGTTGTTTCTTTCGTTACAATTGAGATCTTGTGTACATCACTTTATTTCTAATTGGTCTGTGAATTAAAAAAAAAGAATCATTTCACCAATAATTTTGAATATACAATTTTGTCCACCCATCAAAAACAAGTCAATTTGTCAGTGGGATGAGCTCTTCAGTGAGCAGTTGGGAAGAAAATGTTGTTCAATACCTTTGTGGGATGGGTTATTTTATATATTATTGGAGATTTGTGTCTCTCTTGATACCACCATTAAAAAATAAGTACTTATGAATCATTCAGTAAAGATAAATTAATTTCATGTAGCTTATAAAGCACATTCAATATTAATATTTGATTGTTTATACACACAAACAATAAATAAATCATAACATCCCCTTTAGGATTAATTTACATCGGGAAAGACAATTGAAATGTTTTTATAAAATTTTGGGTACGGTAAATAAAAGTGTACCTTTTGATTCGTCAAAATGTTTGGCTATAAAATTCTTATTATCTTATTGTTTTTTTTATTGCATAAATTATAAAAATACATGAAGAAACTCTAGTTGCATTTATTAAATACTTAAAAATAAAAATTCATTTAATAACTTATACTGGATTTAAAATAATACTGGATTTATAATTTTTCCCCCAATATTTCTTAAGTATGAAGCCGTCTAGAGTTCTATTTTTTCGCTCGAATTTGAATAAAATTACTCAGAACAAATTAGTTGCATATACATCAAATTTTAGAAAACGGAAAAAACTTAAATTATTTTATTATTAAATAAATTACTACCTACAATGATTTTTTTCTCAAGCGTTGTTAAAACCCCAAATCATATCTAACATTTTACTTGTTAACTTGAATTACAAAAATAAATTGAATAACATCGAAGAGCTGGTTACATATTTATTACATTTTAGAAAATGAAAAATCTAGATTAATTTTTATTATTAAATAAATAAATATATATATTTATATTCCAACTCATAACATATTTATTTTTATATTTTTGCTAAATATGAAATCACCTTGCTTTTTATGCTTTAACTCGAATGACAAAAATACACCAAAGAACAAGTAGCAAATATATCTAATTTTAAACAACAGAAAAGTCTAAATTAGTTTATTACTGAATAAATTATTTTGTGTGCATTTATAATGCAACATGCATTTTCAGATGAGCATTTCCCTAACCTGACATCGTTTTATACTTTAGCTCGAATTGCAAAAATACACGTAGGAACTGGTTGCACGTATCGCGTTCTAGAGAATCGAAAAATACAGAAGGAACAATCCTCTTTCGATATCGCCTTCGATGGTGGCAGCCAGCGGTTGTCTCCAGGAGTTATTTCCAAATCTGCTTCCGGCACGCGACTTTCTCCACGAGATGGAGCGCGCTCCCTTCCGGGGTAGGCCGCTCGTAAATTAAGAGAGAAAGCGGAGGAAGGCCTCTAGATTTATGACGTACTCGACGCGGCAGAAGTTTTCATTTTGGGGAAAAGTTTTAAGTTCGCTGGGGGAAAGAGCGAAAGCGCGGGATGCGAAAGAATGAGGATTGTGTAGGTAGTTTAGAATTACGAGTTCCCGCTTTTGGGGATTTTTTACTTCTTTTTCCCTCCTTGCTCTCTCGTCTCCGGGATTTTTCTTGCTGGGCGCGCTTGCTTCTTAAAAACCGGAGAGGAGGGAAGCACCGGCGTAACATTTCTTGAATGAGTAACTTTTGCCTTTTTCTTCACTTCACTTCTCATTTCCGTAATGGACTGCGGACGGATGCGATGAAATTTGGTGGAAATTTTGCGGAAAAATCAGGGCCCGCATAGTTTGGAGTAAACTTGATAAAATGAGTTTGGAACCAGCCGACAAGGGGGAGAGAGTTAATTGATTCGGAAAATGAGGGTTGACCAAATATTTTCAAATTTCGATTTATGAACTCATACTTTTCTAGCAATCGTTTGCAGTCGAAATCTGATATTTCACACTGTTTGGCAACACATGTTCACGAAATTTGCCACTGAGATTCATTAAGTGATTATTAAGTCTCATTTAGGTACATGTCAGATCATATTTAATCAATTTCAAAGGCTTGTCGAATGGTGGATTTTCCGGATAATATATCTACATGTTATAAGTACTTTTGATAAAATTATCGTCTGATGTAACAGAATGTTTTGATCGTTTGTAATTACGTGATACGTGCTTACGTAAAAGAAAAAATGCTTCCTTTCCTTGATTTTCTTTAGTTTGCAATATGAATACTGCATAAATGTTATAAATTATATTCTTAACTTCTTTTCCAAATAACGTTATCTTTTAATAATTCTGATTTAGATTTCATTTCACCTTCCTTCGAGAATTAGAGAATAATAAAATCACTTGATAAAAAATCTTTGCAAATACTTACAAATACTTTGAATATTTACAAATACCTATGCATGTATTGTACCTGTGCTTTATTTAAAATATGCTTTTTTTTCTTTTTTTTTTTTTTGCATTTATTGTGTGTTGCATTTTAGTGTGTTGAAGACGAATATTTCATAAGTAAGATAAGATGTCTGGGTTCAGTTTTTTGGCAATACGTTAAGAAGAGACAAAGTTTTGACACAAAATAATTAATTAATTTGGATTGTGAAAGGGAATTTTTATGTCAACTCGATTCTTACACCAGCAGTTCAATGGGTTGCTGTTGCTTTTGAGGTCAAACATGCTTTTGGTGAAATGGCGAGGACCCAACCTTGAAAACATAGATTTGGTACAATGAATGTTCCTTAAAGTGCCGTTTAGTATGGTTTTGATGTATGCAAAATCATCAAAAATATCATAAGACAATATCTACCACATTTTGTGACAACAGTCGCAATGGAGGCATCAACTGGTAAATTGATTTGAGTCTGATTAAAAAAAAAAAAAAAAAAAAAAAAAAAAAAAAAAAAAATCTGCACCGTGATGAATTAAGCAAAAATCTAAGTCAGATTTCTATCAGAAAAAAAAAACCCATGTAAGTCAAATCCCTCCCTCAGAAAAGAGTTTATAACAGTGACTTTTTGGCTTCAATAATCAGAAGAGTCTCTTTAAGACACTTATAGAACCAATAGGGGTATCGAACCAATGCTGCATTGTAATGAAGTACAAGAGGCTTTTAAACTTTTCTGAGATACATTTTATTTTATTTGTGTCTCTTTCAATCAGACAAAACAGTAAGATTATGAAATAATTGATAATAGGACATTGCAAATATAATAAATAACAATTGAGGAGATCAGATTCTTCGGAGTGAACAATCTTGGGCTCGATTCCAGCTGTTGTTGAACAACAGGAGATGGAGTTTACCATTCTATTTTCTACATATATATCTTTCGATGTAGATTCTTGAGAGCTTTTCAGATTTACTTTCTTGTGACATGGGGATCATGACCCAATTTTTATAAGAACTCTGCGGAAAGCCATGCATAATGGATATACGAATACACAGTCAAAATGTAACTTAAATTATTTAAAAGTTTTTTGTGTGATTGTAATTAATGTGTTTCAAATCTTTTTAAGTATATTTTTCTCAATATGGAATTTACAGTATTTTTTCTAACATTTTAATTAAAATATAGTAATATTCAATTCCTACCCTGTTCTGTGTGCAGTTAAAAGATATTTATTCAATTATATTTCTATTATTATTCCATTATTTTAAATTTTATTTGCTCAAAATACATTAGATATTCATATCATAATGAAAGGTGTAGAATTCAACAGATTGTATTTTACATCTGAACGGTTAAATTCTTGAAATGAACATTTCATGGATTTTACTCCCAGTTCTGTGGAGAATATATGGTATTAGGTAGTTAAGTTAACACCAAACAACTCCCCTGTACCTCACCCAAGGAGGGTTTTACCAGTTGATGGAGGGAGAAGAATCCGTTTCCTTACTCATCTTGGTCAAGAAGACCTAGATCATCATGGATACCCTTGTCGGTTTCATAATCATCTGCGGTGATCAGTTCTCTGTGGTCGAGAAGGAAGTTTATTAGTGCAATCAACTTAGTTCTGGCATAAGGGTTAGTGGTGATGTTTTTAGTCCAATCTTTGATAAGGTGGGTGCTTGGCGTGGTGAAGTGCCACGAACTGGTGATCGTGCAAGGAGTAGCATAGTAGAACTCCCTATTCCTCCGCAAGAGCAATAGTCGCTGGAAAGGATTCCAAACCTGTGTAGGTACGTTGGAAAGGGACTATGTCCGGTGAAAAACAGTGTGACTTGGCGTGGATTGATTTTTAAGGTCAACTTTTGGTGGAATATCATGCACAAGACGTCCTGTTGATGCTTTGCCCCATAGCATTTGCCAGTCTTGCATGACCTCGAGAGATGCGAGCCTTCTAAAGTGTGAGCGTGGAGCTGGGAGTGGGTTACTTGGGACCTCAAGAGAAGTAGCTTCTTTGGCCAGACCATCAGCAAGCTCATTTCCTATGATGGCAACATGTGCTTTAACCCAATTTAGTTTAACATTTGGCATGGGGTTAAGTTCTTCCTGAATGCGCCTGGCTATCGGGCTTGTGGTTCCCGGGTTGCCAACGACCATCAGCCCAGACAGACTATCAGACCAGATGATGCAGTCATTGTTTTGAGTTTGTGGGCTTGCAAAATTGCAAGAAGTTTAGCCTGAAAGACAGTGTTTTGATCATCCAGTCTGAATTTTTCTGTGTGTGTGATGGTATCCTTATGAATGACAATGAATGCTGCTCCCACTCTATCATCCATTTTGGAACCATCCTTAAAGATTTGACATGTTCCATTCTTAGTGGTTGGCTGGGTGTTTTTGTTTAGGTTTGGTATTAGGTAGTGTACAGACTAAGAATAGGCAAAGGGCTAAGTATATAATGGGCTTGTATGTAATAACCTAAGTATTATAATATCAACACACACATAGCCTACATAAATAATTCTCATAAATGAGAAGTCTATTCACGTATCGCTAGGGAGGAAACTCGGAAAACTATCAAGTACCCACTCCGAGACATGCATGTAAAAGGCAGTAGTGCAATATGCACCTTCTATGATTCAACAGTGGCTGGGATCAAACCCATGACCCCTTTCACTTAAAATTAAATATCCATTTTAAGAAATCGAAAATGTTTCTTCCTCTTCATCCAAAGTTATAACGCACTTGAAATTTCTTCACGTGGGGCAAATATTTCATTTTATAACAGTCACAGTTATTGAACATAAAAACTGTTTTTAACTGTAAAAACAATAATTTTTATTATATACATTTCTAAAATTTGGAGGCACACTTTAAGAATTAGTTGGCACACAAAAGTACTGCGACACAGTGGTTGAGAATCAATGAAGAACATTCATTCATTGGTTTGGCAACACCGAATGGACCTTGAACTTCTCAAAAAGTATCCTCCGAGCAAATCTGTTATTGGTAATAATCTTCCAGTTCTTGAACTTCAACATCTTCGATCCAATCCGTCCCTTTCAGTTTCGGTCTTCCTCTGTGAAGATCTTCCATAAATTTAAGAAGAAAAATCTGTTTTGTGAAGCCCCCCAACATTTGCATTAAATGGCCAACCCACTTGATTCTTTGAATTTTAATATATTTATCTGTATTGCCCTCGTGTAAAAACAATAAAGTCTTAGAGTCGATCTTTTATGCCAAACTACATTAATTTGTTTCCACCAAAAATGCCTCTAAGCATCGTTTTTTCAAAAAGCACTCTTAGAACAATAGATGCAAATTTCGAATTTGCTATTTTTGCATCTATAGTCTGAGATAGTCCAAATATTATTTCAGTTTGTGTCAATGAACTACTTCTTTATGAAAAACTTTTAAATGCTATCTGAAAAAAAAGGTTTTCCTTTATTTAATCATATGACTACGAAACACATTTAATTCATGTCTTCTAACTCAAGATATTAATTGCTTGTATTCCGTTTTTATCAATTTTTAAAAAAAAAGTTATTTGGCATTCTATCAATTAATAAAATATTACGAATTATTATGTATTTTACACTTTTTTCATGACTTGTTTTAAAGTTAAGTTATTAATATTCCTTTGAGCAAATTTGTTTTGATTCAATGTTATAAAAAGTTTCGGAATAGACGATAGATATAGAGACATACATGAAAGAGCACCTGGTCTGTATCTTGTTATCAGGTGTTGCTCCATCTTGTAATACATTGGATGTGGCAGAATTGTCACGAAATATCTTACAACAATTAAACTTTTATGTTATTACTCTTTATCAGTAATGGTTTTTTGATTTATCAGTGGGTTAAAAGGAATATTTGAATTATTATTTTTCATCTTAGCCTACTTGTAAGACCATATTGTTCTCAGTAGAAGATCTTGCTTTAATCCCAGACATTATTGAACAACCAGAGAGATAACTGTTAGTTTTCTACTTTCCATATCCATATCTGTTGAAGAGCGGATACTTGGGAATTTTTCCACTTGTAACGTGTGTAAATACTGCATGTTATCAATAACAAAATTCTCCCGTAAGACAATTGAAGATATTCGCATGTTTTATAACTTGTGTTTTTTAGACAATTTATTACGCTTCCAGTAATTATTGACACCTTTCAAATTATCCTAGAGATTGAACTATTGTTTTCGAAGTAGAAACTTAAGGATTCAATTCCAGTTCCCGTGAAATAAATGGTGCATTTCTGGTTCTATATGTACATTTGTCGGGGTAGGTGTTGATGAGTTTTTTCTAAATCTTCAACATATAAATAGGGCAAGCTCTCCATGAAAAGCAACAGATATTAAAATTCTTTACGACAGCTTTCGAACGTTAGGATATTTGCAAGGCATTGTCAAAAAGAATTAAAGTTCTTCAAACTACGCGAAAGCACATGCGTTTGTCGTGTAAAATATTAGTATCGGTATCACTAATAGAGTTTCTCATCAGCTAACTATTCTAAACTATTCCTATTTCAACTCATAATTCATTATAATTTCAGAAATTCCTAACTATTTGCAAATCAGAATTCATTTATTGCTTGGAGCATGGCAGAATGAAAATAAAAATCGTTTTTGAGTCTCTTCTTTGTCATTAGGAGTTGCTTGGCACTCTGGAAATGAAACTCGAAGATTTTCCGAAATGACAGCCCCATCTCTCTGGATGGATGACCGTCGCTGGTTGGCCACATTGCGAGTATTAAAGCACGCAAGGATCCCTCTCTCACCCCTCCAGTTATTCCTATTCGATTTCGGGATTATTCGCGAGCAGTCCTCAGAGGATGAACACGCCGCACGCAGTTCGATATTTAATTTGTACGCCTCACCCCCAGTGAACTCGACGCCCCTCGCAAGAACGGAGATAGGAGGGGGGGGGAGAAATGGTATGTTCGACCCACTTCCCCTTCGATGGCCAACGGCGATGCGTGCGGGTGTGTTGCCGACAGAGAGGGAAATCGTCTGCAGAGTAGATGGGGGTGGACGGACCGGACGCGGTAGGGCGAAAAGGAAGGAAGAACGGGAGAGTGGTGGGAGGTGCCACGGAAGGTGAACGCCGTTTCATCCCCACCCCCCATCGGTCGATGACGCTCTGCAATCACCGGTCGGTCGTTCGGTCGTCGCGAGGTTGTTCCCCACCCCTCACGTTTCGCTCCCCTTCCCCTCCATCCTTCTCTCCAGTTTCTCTCTCGTCCGCCGATCCATTAGGCCGCTCCAGAAGAAGGGGGAAAATTGGAACGGGAATGGGCACCACGGGGGAGAGGGGGATGAATCGGGGGATGCGTTCGGAATGGGAAAAACAGAATTGCGTGTGGACGGGGCTTCAGGTGGGGGGGGGGAGGAGCAAGCAAAGCGAGCTGTTCCAGAAGTTTAATTTTGTTAGATTTTTTTTTTCTTCCCTGTTGTTTCCTTTTGTCCTTCCCTCCTCATCTTTTGGTTCTTTTCCCGAGCAATATTTCGGAAAGTGAGTTTCGGTTTCGCAATATCCGTTTTTCGTAACGGGACTTGCCCGTTTAAGAAGCAGAATTGGACAGAAAACCGCAATACGTTTGTTCGGGGCTATTTGTTCAATATCTTAACTTCTTCCCGGAAAGACAGAAAATAAAAAAAAAGAAAAGAAATTGGAAGGAAGTAAACAGATTGAAGTGATAGTTGAATCGCAGAAGGTTTTTCCTGTCTGAAGAGAAAAAAAAAATGCCTCGCAATTTACCTTGGAAACTTTCGCCGTTCTCTTAGTGCATTAGCGGAAAGAAACGAGAGTTGAATCACGCAATTATTTCACAATTGTTGTTTCGAAAGCTATTTTTAAATTTCTCAACTATAACATCAATGCTGACCATGAGTTAGTAAAAGGATTGCGCTCTTTCCCGTAAATGGTAATATACTCAATACAAATAGTTGTTAAATATAAGAAATATATTTTCTTCTGATTTTCACGTGTTGTTTTGGTGGGGTGAGTGCTTGGGAGTTTTCCCAGTTTTAAAAATTAGAAATAAAAATTAAATTGTCTAACAATAATAAGATCTACCTTTGACATATGGTTGGATTCCTTAAAAAGAATGGTCTCATATTTCCTCTCAGGCATTATTATCACTGTTAAAATAAAATATGTATGTAGATTTACTGATTTCGACATGTATATCCGTCGAGGTGGGTGCTTGGAAGATTTCTAGGTTTTCTTTCTTACGACGCATCCATTATTTATGAAAATTTCTTCCCAAAGATAACACACTTTGGACATTCAAATGCCTCACAATGGCCGTCGTTTGTTGACCCCTCTGTCACAGATTGCCCAACAACTATGTCAAGTTCTAGCAAAAAATATTATTAAACTTAAAAATCTGAATGTAATTATTTTTCAGATATTTGATATTGTTCAACTATCAAACTCTGAATTCATAATAAGGAAGTTTGACGTCATTGTATGCTTTATCTTTGGTTTTTCCCACAAATAAACTACAGTTGATTTTTACAATTATTGTTTGAGTAACAGTTAGTTATATTACTCTCTTACTCATTTTCCATCTATACGATAAATGCTATAACTCTTTGAAACTTTGAAAAATATTCTCTGAAAGTGTCAATAAGAAGAAAAAAATTTTGAAAAACTTTTCTTTTATGGTTTTCCATTTATTTAATTACGCAGAAAATACTATGAGTGCCTTTCGTTCCACGTAATTAGTTATATATATATATATAGTTTTTACCTAATATTTGTTATAAATATTAGTTACACAATGGAAAAATATTTGTTCCTAAATATTTGTCCATTATTTTTAGTATCTTGAAGTTTGCTTCTATTGGGAGAAAATTTTGCAATAAAAATAAAAACACTTAAAATAATGTATTATTACTATTATTAAGTTAGTTTATCATACTTTTAAAACAGTTATAACTTTTAAAATATGTATATGATCTATTTTTACCACGTATGCTTCGAATATTATTTCCCCTATAGCAAATGAGATAAAATTAATATATTTTTAATCCGATTGTGAAAAACCAAAAAACAAAGTAATTACTACGAAATCTTTTAAAAATATATGTTTTTAAGTTAATTTAAATATATAATAGGACCATTTCTTTGAATGGTGTGGGGGGATGATATATTCTAAGGAGCCCTAGGATATGCTTTGATCATGAATGGCTCACGCAGAATTGAATATTAAATACTTCTATCACTTTCTTGGAATTTTCTATCTCTATCACTTAGAAGGACTTAATCCCAACTCATCTTATTTTTTTGGCCTAAGGGATCATAAATGAGATTCCTGATAATGTCAAAAATGTATACGGATGACAGACTAGATGATAAAGCTAAAAGTGGCATCTGCATTGAGAAACTGGGGGACCTGTCCAACTGCTTCCTCAACCATAAATTCTCATCAGTCTTCAAAAAGTGAATTAATCACAACTGATTATGGCGCTGAAGCTATATTCCATGAAAACGACTTTGGGGAACTTCGGGTCCTTTAGAACACAGTTCCTCCTACCATCAACACCTCCATAATTAGAGACAAAACAAGTATTTCTATCACCTTCAAACTCAGACTTATTATAGAGTCTCATGGCAACGACTAAATGGATAGCTTGGCCAAAGAGGATGGCAACAACTCCAATTTTTCCTCTTGATCCCTCACCTTATTAGAACATCAATTCATTGTTTTCGCTGAATTTTCGATGGAGAGGAAGGTTCTTCCTAACCATTTCTGGTATGTGGGCAAAGAACCTGACTGTTCGTTTGCATTCAATTGTAAGAGTCTCTCGAACGGCAATTTCCAGACTGGTAAGCCATCATACTAAGTCTCTCATTTTCCAAGGCAGAAATATGTTTGCAATCAAAGTGTCTGGCTCAGCAATTTTCCGCTGAACACACCCTAGGCTGTTGGGGACTTTCCAGAGAGGACATGCATTCGTCCTTCCTTCTTGTAACTTGACTTCCTTAGAGTAAGTGACTTGATAATTTTTGTGCAATAACTGAAAGATAACCAACCCACAACAACAACACATTTCTCTTTCTTAGAACGACTCTTTATGAAACAAAAAGTAAAGGCTATTGATTCTTACTCAACATTTTATTAAAAGTCGGTTATTGGGGTACTTTTCCAGATATTTATACTGATGGATAAAGTCAACCATCTCATCATTTTGAACTGTGGTAAATGATGAAGAGAATACCTGAGCTGGTAGCCTCTTCTTCATGCACTGCACACCTTCGAAGGGACATTGGAACTTAAGAAACTTAATATACATGCATATACATGCATAGCAGTGCAGGTAAGCCCCAGGCAGTACCTTAAGATAATTACTCACCCATCACCAACCGAGTGACTCGTAATTTTGTATCACGATCAGGTGACGAGGTCACACCTTATCTGGCAGCCTCATGCTTCGCATCCATGTCACACCAGTGGAAGTACTATGGACGCCACAGATAAACGTGGACACATCTTCAACCCATGAACCAATTCAGCAACTCAGTGAGGGAGAATGTGGTAGCCCTCCTAATATCTGCTGGAGGTAAATATTGCTTCATTTTTCTAATCTTAACGGGAAGCTATGTGAAGCCCATGAACCACCGGTAATCAACGTTAAATATAGCCAACCACCCCGTAATTTTGAATCATTAGATAGCCCTTTTCTTTTCACAGTTCTTCGTTAACGTTAGGAGGTTATACCGTACGGCTAGAGGCGCTCTCATTGAGAAGGTCCCCAGTTAGATAAATTATCGAACCCTTTACTTTCCATGCAAGAAAACGACGCTTTATCTTACAGCCAACCAGAATAGATTTTTAAAGCAAAGATAAAATTAATCTGTGGCAACATCTTAAACTTTTCCTTTTCAAAAGAATCTCTTTTTGCTTCGAAGCATGCTCTAACCGCATTAAATGACTCAACAAGGATTCTAAGACTGGCTTTTCGCAAGTACTAATATTCATTTACTTGGATGACTTCGTAAACAGAATTTGGAAACTATCTTGAAGTGCCTCGGGCAAGTGTTCCACGGTGGTGTTTACATTTTGAGATGCTTAGTGATCGTATAAAGAGTGGCGTTGCTTCCCTGAGGGAATAAATTTGAATATAAGAAGATCGAATATAAGAAGAAGGAATTGAATACAAGGAATCGAATATAAGAAGATGATGTAGCTGAGCAAAGCTTCAGTTAACAGAGGAATTTTCAATCTGTAGGAATAAAATCCTTATTCTGTGGGTGCACAGAATTTTTCTCCGGAATTGAATTGAGAGTGTCTGCGTGAAATGGAATGAAACTTATGTCAAGATGTTGGGCTGTAGCTAATTTATAACTTATGTTGTTCCATTTCAAATTTCTTTTTATTTATAAAGCTTAATTTATTCAAAGCATAATGAATTCTGATTTGAATTCACTGCAAAGTTACTCATGATATTATGCATACCATTCAGGAACTCTGCTCGCTTCAAGAATGGAGCTTTTTGGCATCACATACGAGACAGCCTGACAGACAGGTTGTAAACAGTAAATGACCAAGTAAAGGAATATTAGTACTTGCGAAAAGCCAGCCTAACGGTTGAAGATTTGAACTCACTGCAAAGTTACTCATGATATTATGCATACCACTCAGGAACTCTGCTCGCTTCAAGAATGGAGGTTTTTGGAAACGCATACTAGACAGCCTGACGGTTGAAGACCGTTGTAAGGCAATTAAGCATCCACTTCGGGAGGGGTTTTTGTTGATAGTGAACCATATTCACCTGTCGTAAAAGAGTAAACTAGGAAAACTTTTAAGCACCTATTCGAGACGTGCGTGCAGAAGGCAGAGTGTTATTATATATATTGTGTTGTTCACAAGAGGCTGGGATTGAACATAGGACCTTATGTTCTGAAGAGTGCTGTCCCACCCCACTACTGTACCATAATAAACCCAAGAGCGGAGGCTTTTGGTTGCAATCCTTTAATTTTTGTCTATGCATAACCAATGAGGGTAGAGAGAAAATAAATACGATATGTGACACTCCGATTTCTTGCTACATCTCATATAATTTTTTTTTTAAAATATAACGATATTTATTGATTTATTTTTTTTCTATCTTTGAAAAAGTATTCTTATTTACTGCAGCGTGTATACGAACAGTTTTCTCATCAACAAAAAATGGACTGAAGCGCATATGCACATAAAGCAGTCCCAACTTCAATATTTCATGTAGTAGCTAGGGAGAAAATGTTTAAGTATTTCATACTTCATTAAATTCCTTTTTAGTTGATGAAGATAAGACACCTTGTTCGTGATGTAAAACAGCATCACGGAATGAGGTTTTGAAAGAAGTTTGAAACAAAGTTTAATTTTCAACAAAGATAAGTAAATCGTAGACATTCTTATTTTTTCAAAACGTAAATCTTTCTTCAAAAGTTCAGTTACTGTTATCACGATAGCTAGACAACTTGGTCCTGTAGTGACAATGGTAGACTGTGAGTCAATGCGTTACTCACTATTAACAGTTTTCTCACGGAAAAGTTGCCATTTGGGTTTGCTATAGCTTAATGGTAAGACTGGAACATAAGGTTCCAGGTTCAGTTCCAGCCACTATTGAACAACGTGTGATGGATATCTTGCTTTTGCCCTTTGTATTCACATCTGTCTGTGGTAGGTGCTTGAGTATTTTCCAGGTTTCCTCTCTTGCCATGCATGAAGACGCAGATAGTGATCTATGAAAAAAAAAAAAAAAGATTCACTATTTATTAAAAGTCCTTAAGAAAACAGTTAACGCTGTGGATGCTGATATGTCTTCCAACATTGAAAGGCATTTTGTCATCCACCATGCATTATCATTACTATGGTGCCAAAAAACCTTCTTTTTTGAAGTGATCAAAGTTCCTGAATAGTGCATCATACCTTCTGATATTATTAAAATGTCAACTAATTATCTAATTTTCGATCGGCCAAAAGTATTTTTGAGGAGTTTTCATGTTTTCAAGAACAAATGGTGTATTTGAGAGAGTAGAATGACTATATGTGTTTGGACAAACGTCTTAAAAATCAAGAGACCATTTCTCTATAGTTTGTAATTAAGTTTTGTTACTTTTTAGATCGAATAATACTTGTCAACTTATTGCTTTGCTATATAACGATTTATTGTTCTGAAAATTACCGAATTATCGTCATTAATATATATATATATATATATATATATATATATATAATTAGGACTCGTGTCTAGTTGTTGTAATAAAACATCCATGCCAGTTAAAAGCTGTTAATGAGATGTCAATTTCGTAAGCTTTTCTTGCAAGGATTTTGCGTGGATTTTTTGTGGTGGTTGTATAGCTATGTTTATATGGTCATAGTGTTATATATAGCTGAGACAATGCTATGTTTGAATTTATTTTTTACATAGACAGTATTAATTTTTGATATACTTAACTTAAAAAAACGGCTCTTCCTAATTTAAAGTCTAACCCAAATTCTCAATTCCTCCTTCTTAAAATAATTTAAACAATCACCAGCCATTTCATTTTTAATTCTAGCTTTAACTGCCTTCCACATCTCAAAAAGAGTGCTCTCGGAACAAGAACCTGAAAATATAGCC
>JAPDSC010031708.1:44869-63145 GCA_026290005.1 Latrodectus geometricus | reverse complement strand
ATATATATATATATATATATATATATATATATATATATATATATATAAGTTTTTATCTTATATTAAGTGAACCTTATGACAAACATCATGTAAAGACCATGGTGGCCTGATTGATTAGGACATTGATCTCATTATCGGAAAATAGTGAGTTCGAATCCCGGCTTAATCTAAGATCTGTCGTGTTCACTAAAGGAGGCTGGGGCACGTTAAATAAGTCGCAATGTCCTCTAGATTCCTTCTTTTAAAAATGGCGAAGACATACACCAGACTACGTCTATTGTAATTGGTAGAGTTCAATTTATACTGCTGGGGTAATGACAACAAATATTAAGTACATTGGATGCATTTGTTTATATCCACATTAAAATTGAACAATAGGTAAAAATGACAATTACTGTACAATTTACTCTAATCACGATCTAGAAAATTTTTGCATTTAATTAAAATCTTTATTGGTTAAAACTATTTTAAACAATCATCAATTATTTAAAGGCTATCTTTACAACAACATTTATATGCAATATAAATTTTCAATATTTAACACATTAATGCTAGAGAAATGTCGGATAATTCACATAATAATAAGCAAAAATTATTTATTTCTCCATAAAAACATAGAGTAGTTATTTCTTGGTAAAAACATATTTCTACGAGGAAAAGTTATTTAAGTAGTTGTTTCTTCGTAAAAACAACTACTTAAAGTAATTTTTCCTCGTAGAAATATGGGATAGAGTGAAGTTGTTTCTTCGTAAAATTACAATATAGTATAGTTCTACCTCCGTAAAAACATCATATAACATAGCTACATCTTCGTGAAACAACATTTTATTGTAGTTATGTTTAAATGAAATCGCCATAAAAACATAATATAATGCGTAAAACCATTATATAACTCGTAAAAACGTAATATGGTTATTTCTTGCATCACGTAGTGCAGCGTACTTACAACACAGCGTAGTAAATATTTTCATAAAAAAAACTGTCATGTTTTCTTTTTATTAAATAGAATGTTTGTTTCTTGGTAAGAATTTAACATGGCATAGTTGTTTTTCATTAAAACAAAACACAACGCAGTTGTTTCTTTGCAAAATATAACACACATAGCTTAGTTATTTCTTCATAGAAAACGATATATAGTTATTTCTTTGTTAAAGTATAACAATATAGTTTCCCCTTCGTAAAAACTTTACGTTTGTAATTGCTATTTCATAAGATTACCACACAAGAAACTTAATTTTTCATTAACTTTTACATGAAAACCTTCATTTTAAAATATATTTTGAATATTTACTTCGCCATAACATTAACTTCAATGATCTAAAATTAAATAAAATTATATTTATACTCTAAAGCTTAATTTTGAATACTGTTTAATTTATTAACTTATGCTTTTTCTTTAAGTTTTTCAGTGCCTCATAAAATTATTTTTTAAATTGATTTATGAGATTAGATAACAATGAAATATATATCTTTTGAATTAATTTTAAGATATTTCAATTAATTTCAAACCTCATTAAAAACAATTTGAATTATCTGATTAACTCACCGTGTCACCGTGTGTGAAATCAATCTATATAAACTACTTTTTATGTACCCATCATTGGTGAGTAAAAAACATTTATTTCTTATCCATTTAACTTTTTTAACTTAGTTTCTAACCTATAAGGGATAAAAAAATGTTTTTATTTCGGAAGTATTTAACTTGAGTCATATTTTATAGCAAACCATCACCTTAGACCACAAAGAGTTTAACTATTCACATTATTTATTTTATTGAAAAAATACTAAGTTTATAAAATACTGGAGCCGCAGTGTCTAGTGGTTAGCGTATCTGACTACGGATGGGGAGGACATGGGTTTGAATCCCGGCTCGGGCATGAAAGTACTTTCTCATTCTCTGCGTTCTTTGTCCTTTCCTGAGATAATGGATGAATATGGCCCACCCTATAAACGTATTTGTGGTGGTGTGACGTGGGTAATGCTATTCACCTCTGTGACTTGGTTCACAGGTGTCCATCAGGTAAGGATAAATGAGTAGCAGCCTCCGGCCTTGTTGTGGCAAAGGGTTTATACCCAAGTGCCCGCGGTTAGAAAACAAATAAAATAAAATAAAACAAAAGTTCTTAAGATTTATTTAGTCTTCCTTTAATACCTGATAATTTACTCTTCCTTTTAAGTTTCCCTTTGGCCAACAAAGATTAATTCAACCCCTATTTGCATTTTAAAGGGGATTCCGAGCCATAATTATGTCTCAGATGGGAATTGAACCCATGAACTGTTGAACTGAAGGGCAGAATTTTAAACACTATGCTTGGCGTTATTTTCACGGGTATGCATCACGTGGTTGCATAATTAAATAATCCCACATAATTTAATGTCTAATCCTACACATATTCTTTTTTACACTTTATTCGAGAACATAACTTTTCCATTTCCTCACTCTATCCTATTTACATGCAATATAACTTCTGGTAAATAGTAATACCCGTGTACATCCAGAGGAAATAATGAAAAAGTGCGCCGAAAAGCGCAGCTTTCCTACGTTTCCTTCTTCCGTTCTTAAGGTTTAAATTTACTTTCAGAAAGGATAATGAAGATCGGTACCTGCAACACGGCTTTCTGACAAGAAACGAATTTTTGGGAACAGAAAAGAAAAAAAAAAAGTTGAAACCCAAGGTCTGACGCGCGCGATCTTGCCTTTATCGGAATAATAATAAAATATTCCTAGGTATATCTCCTTCCCTGAAAGCAACAGTGGCTGTATCTGGAAATAAGTCGTAAGGGAAGGGGGGGGGGAGAAGATACGAGGAAGAATAAGATAAAAAAAACGAGATCGCTTCTTTTCCGAACGAAACAAATTCCACGCCTGCATCTTCGTTTTCCCAGCACAACCCCGAGGGATGAGTAAACGGAAAGCGAGGATTCAGGATGAGGAGGAGGATGGGGAGGTTGAAGCGGGGTCGTCCAGCAGATTAGAACTGGAGAAGAGGGATGACGGAGCGAGTGGTGGGGGTGCAGAGGGCGGGGGAGGGAACGAGATCGATGCCACACTTTCTCGCGCATCTCCTTTTAACGGGAGCGCGAGAGGGGAGCGACCGGGGGAGATCTTATGGATGGGAGAGCGTGTCGCAGCAACAGATATATTCGCGGGCTCCGGTCTGGGGGCGTCATGGGGAATTAATAAATACGCGGGGGGGTGGAGGAGTGACGGAAAGGGAAGCCTGACGGGATGATAGGGGAGGGGAGTATCTGAGGAATTTATTTCTCATCCAGAAGGAGATGGGAAAGTTGAACTGTTTCGGGAGTTTCCGAAAAGTTGGCGTGAGGAGAGGGGCGTGGGTGGGGGAACGGAGAACAACGACAAGAGGGGAATGAACAGCACTTTCGGGCTGAGAAAAGCTTTCGCGAAAGGGATTTGGATATGCCGAGAAATCGGATTTTTTTTTTTTTTCGCCGGATGTGTCATTTCCTGTTGTGTGTTGTGTTCAGGTTTCCTAAGAAGGCCGCAGCAGCGTGGGTTTCTAAGGAACAATGCCACCGTTTCTTAATAATTGATAGCCACTGAACACATCTACGATTCAACGTGAAGGATTGAGGCTATTTTCGGTTTCAAATGAGGCTCGCTTCTATGTATTGACTGTAAAAGAAATAGTTGCTTAGGTTAGGTTAGAATATATGTGTTGCATCGTGTTTCTGGCTGCCAATTTTTTACCACCTGAAACTGCTAAACACAGCCTACCACGTAGTAATTTTGAACTGCACTCAAGTGACGAAGTCGATATTAAAGATGGTATCCCACTCTTCAAACGTTCACACCACACAAACGGAAAATAGCTTGATCTTATCTAATACTGACAGACATCAAGATTGCTTTGAAATTTCAAAAGTACACTATTCTAGAAATTTTTTTAAAGTAGTATACATTCAATGTCGTTTCTTAAATTGTTGCGTCTAAATATTTCATTTTGTGATATTGTTATTTTGACTGTATTCATTCTGCAATTTTAAGCGTTACAGGTCTCTCTTGAAATATAATATCGAAATCCTATTTTATAGACAGTGTCAGTTCCGTCCCTACCACATTCGATGGACTTCATATGACCTATAACAGAGGTGGCCAAACTTTCGGGATCCGAGGTCTACTCCACATTTAAAAAATCGAAGGTGGTCTGCCAATGGCAGAGTAAAGTTAGCATACATATTTATTTTTAATAACAAGAAAAAATGGTAAATTATGTAATTTTTCTAAAAAAAAAACTTAATATTTACAAAATAAAAATTTACTGACGAAAATAATCAAAGTATTCATATATCAAAAACTGACCATCCTATTCACTTCGTTTAGTTGAAATTTGGCACTCTATATCTGCGACAAGTTTATCACATTGTGGCTGGTACGAGCTTACTGCAATGCATAAACACGAAATTAAATGCGACCAATGTTTGTTTTTTGTTCATGGTTGAAAAAGCAGATTCGCAAAGATACCTCGATCCAAAGTATGATTTCAAACACAAAATCAATTTGTAAATATTTGGAAACTTTTCCTCAGGAATTAATTTCCAAAAATCAGTATCGCTAAATATGCTCTGGATTTAAGAAACATATCGCATCTTAATTTAATAATTTCTTCCTCGACCGTGACTGACGTGATATCTATTAAATGTCCTATTTTTTCAGATACTCCATCAATGTTGACATTTTCATTACACGGAAAAATTATAAAATTGAGTATTTCTTTCAACCTAATTAATTCAGCGAATCTTCTTTCAAATTCTTCAAACAAAGCAAGTAAGTATTAAGCGAAATCTTCGAAGTTTCGGTTTGGATTATGGATGCATTCTTCCTCCATGTTTTGAAGTTTCTCAATTCATGTTTTCTTAATTGAGATCATACCTTTCTATAGTTTTTTTTAATGCTTTAATCGCGCTTATCATATCCGTTTTAGGTTTTATATATATAAATCGTAAATTTTTAATCATAAATCTTTAAATCGTAAATGTTTGCATAGCTTGTTTTGAGTTTTAAAACGAAGACTGCAGTAAATTTATATCTTAAATAATTCATTGATTCTATGTCATAAGTCATAAATTGTTAATATCCGAGGTCATTATCGGGATGGTCACGTGGACTGCCTAAAATGTCTTCGCGGTCGACGTCATGGCCACCCCTGACCTATAGCATAAACCAGATGCTCCGTCACGTATGTACATGCTTATGTCTGTATCCTCACACGGTGATAAACTTTGATTAGATCAAGTACTCAATATATTACCTTCCATACGAAATAATCAATTTATTTCTTATAATTTATATTTCGATGCTTATGTCGTAATGTAATCATTTTATTTAAAGAAATTCGTGTTTTCAATTGTATTTTTTAAAAATATGTATGAAAAGGAGAAAAAAAATCATAATATTTCATTTTTTCTTCTTTTTTTTTCAGAAAATAATAAAGGAGACCATTTTGGAAGTTCCCAAATTTGGAATTCTGTTGAAGAAAATGAGATTTGTGTGCATTAAAAATGATTCTATATTAAAATATTAAAACAAACCTTGCCTCCATTCATTTTGTATTCTTCTACAAAAATAAAATATCCTTCATTTTACCATGCAGATATTCATCTGACAAGTATAGGTAAGTCCGTGAACTAATAATTCAAGGCTTGTATTTGGCATTTGTAAAATAAATCCCAAAATAAATAAATAAATAAATAAATAAATAAAAAAACAATTCGAACTTGTGGTCTCAAACTCATTTCCTTCGTCTGCAGTTTAATGTGCTTTTCGATTGCATCATGTTCGATAAAAAAATTTCAGTTTTTCATAAGAGGTTCAGTCTGGTCCTGAAAAGGACTAATTGTGACACTGTGGGTTATTTAATTCATTCTCCCCTTTCCACATGGGAATGAAATGTGTTAATGTGTAACAATAATAAATTTTAAAAAAAAAACTGTGTGCATGTGTATTTCGATTATTTGAGCAAATGCATCTCTAAATAAATGAACAACTCTTTTCTCCTTAACTCTTATTCAAAGTGGATCATACGGAAAATTAATTTTCAATAATCCTCTCCATACGACGGGATACAAACAGGCTAAGTATTGAACCCGCAACCTTCCAAGTCTTTCACCTCCAGACTATCCTGAATCATATTGTTTAGCAAGTGTAATCATTTGAAAGTTCAGTAGAATAGGAGACCACTTAGGTGGAGGCAATAATGGCACGATCTTTACGCAAGATCGTAATATTGTACATTATGTAAGCTAATCACACTACGAACTACCTGAATTCAATACTTTATGTAAATTATGTGAAATTTACATGATGCGTTTCCAGCGATGAGATAAACTAAACATTAGTATTGCAGCCACGGACGACGGTGGTTTATTTAAAGGGAGAAAGGTTTGAAATCCTGCAATTGTCTCTTTTTCCCACATCTTTCCAATATATATGAAAATGATTAAAATTTTAACAACTTAAATAATTAAAATGGAAACACTTTTATAAAACAAATATTTTCATAATGAAATAATTCAATTTTCAAATATTAAAACAAGTTTTAAAGTTAATCATAAATTTATCTAATATTTTTGACTAGATATTTTAAAAAGTTTTAATTACAAGCATTTTTAACTTTAAAAATAATAGTAAAAATAAAACATAGGCACATGTGATTTTTATAATCTTATTGTTCAAGAGGCCGAAAAAGCTTGAGAAACGCGTTGGTATCGTGTTCAAAAGACACTTGGTTCGATACTTGACTAAGCTGATAGATCTTTCAAAGAGTTGATGCGAACTTTTAAAAATCCATCAAGAATCTCGTCTCTAAAATGGCGTAAGGAATCTATTTGTTGAACATGGTTAAAAATAACGATGTGATTGATTACCTGTGTTTAGTGGCAAAAATAGGCAGTTGGACATGTATTGGATAACTTAAACCTAACTTAAAACTTCGGACATCCAGTTATTAACTAAGACAATGATTTACAATACCTGAATATTTTAATCGGATTTTCCAACTTAATGTAAGTGTTACTGGAGACAGTTTTGAACAGATTGTGGTTTCAAATAAAATAAAAAAAAAGTATACATTGTTTTCTTGAAAAATTTAGAGTTGGAAAAAATAACGATATTTACTTAGATTTGTTCAAAACGCTGTTTCACACCACGAAATGAAGTCACTTGTATTGATAAGCTAAGAGTAAATTGAATGATGGTTCGTTTGAAAATACCTTTTTCAATTTCGAAGTTATTAAATATTCCATTCACCTTCCAATGCATTCCGATCGAAAGCGTCTTGGAAAAGCAGAAAACACGTTTGTTAAAAAAAAAATCTTAAGTATTGAAAAAAAGTGTAAATACGTGGTCAAATATATATATATATATATATATATATATATATATATATATAATGACCACGTATTTACAGCATTTAGGAATGTAGGAAGAAGGGAAATCCGTCCGAGTGAGACGCTTGTGCCCAGCGGTCGCACATATAAAAGTGACTATTTTAAAAAGGGAGGGGTTGAATCACAAAGTTTTGTTCTTGAAGCGAAAAGAATTCCTGAATGATTTATAATGTTCCATAAGTAACTTCACTGTGAATTCAAATCAACGTTCATTCTAGTAAAATCAATTTATAAACGCTGTTATTGAATTTCTTTTTAAAATGATTACAGCGTACATCTTAAATGAGTCAGAGGTTAACATCCTAAATATAAATTGCATTCTATTTGTGGGGTTGTTTTAATTTCCATTCCTTACAAAAATTCTGCGGACGCATAGAATAAGGATTTAATCCTTATGAACAAGCGGACATTATATTAAGGCAAAAAATGTATACGAGCTTTCAGAAAAAAATATGACTTGGCAAAATAGCAGTTTTCATTACTTATCTTTGTGCTAAACGTTATTCTGCACCACGAAAGAAAGTGCCAAGCATACGATCAGGCAAAAACAATTCAAATGAGGTGATAAGCCCTTGAAAATTTCTTTTAGTTACGAAGTTATCAAATTTTTAAATCGGGGCTGTTATCATTTAAGTGCCGATGCCATTTCCTTTGTAGAAATATAAGCCCGCACGATGGAATGAGCCAAAAAAATACTTTCCCAAAAATCCGAAACGAAAATTATTATTATTAAAAAAATTACACTGTGAGATTGTAGGATAAAAAGAAACAATCTGATGATGCAAATTATTTTATTCATTTGCAATGATTACGCGTAAGTGACAAATTTAAAGGGGGAAAAAAACCGGATACTTCTTTCGTGTAGCGAGAAATGCTCTGAAGTAGACTATCATAGACTTAATTGATTACGTCACGGTGTGAACAACTTTACAGGAAGTTCAAATCAGAGTGCATTGAATTTCAAATTAAGCACAAATACTTCGATCAAAATATGAAATGAAATGTGGCTTTTATGCTAAATTAGCTAAAGACTGACAACCTGAGATAAATTTAACCAAATTCAATGAAGTCGTTCTCAATTGAAGTCAGAGCAAAAATTCTACGGCATAAGGGTTCTTGTCAAAGATTGTTATACATATTGAAAACCACATCCAGATTCTGGTAAACAGGTCTATGGCATCACTGAAATTTTCTGTCTACGACAGCTTTCTTTTTGGGCGTATGAAAACGTCAAATGAACATTTAAATTGCAGATTTCGTTCAGCTCGTACTCAACCCTTTCCATCAAACGGTAGCACGCAAACATCAGAGAAAAGAAATTAATTTCGGCGACTACTGTACTTTGTGGCGATTCCACCCACGTGTCCGAAGTTTCTTATAATAAATCAAGGCAGACCTTTCATCGAAAAACGAAACCGCGACTATAAAATGTGGCGCCGCCTAGCGTCGAGACTGCCGAACCCTCTTTTCTCTCACTACTTCCTTGTTATAGCCTCTCTGCTTGGCGATCTTTTTTCTCCCACTTGGCAGATTTTTTTTTTGTTCTTTACTGTTTTTCTTTTATGTTGCTCGGTACGGCGGAAAGCATGAAAGGGAAAGGAAATAATAAAAATAAAAAAAGAAGGTGGGCGGTTATTATTATTTTTGCTCTTCTCTTTCGCAACACGTCTGCGGCGAAGAGGGAAGAATTATCGCATCGTGTGGAAAGAGAGTTGTTGACAAAAATCCTCCATTCTCCACGTATTTGTTTTTTTGGGGGGTCCTCCTTAGTAACCAATTAATGCGGTTAGGGAAAAAAGTTTTTCTTTTTTCCCTTTCGCTCGCTCTTACAGAAGTTGTTATAACTAATGGGCAAGTCTTATGAACCAGAAGGGAAAAAAAAAATTAAATAACTGCATGCTTCAGGTTGAACAGAACTTCGAGAGAGAAAAAATATGCAAGCGAGGATTATTTTGATATCTTTTTGCATAAAAAAAGAAGCTTAACACTTACTTTTTTCGGAAGAAAAAAAAAATAATATAAATTTGCAAGTCTGGACAGATTGCATTTGGAAATTTTTTTGACTCTACCATGGTGAAAGTGCTTTCAAAAACATGCCTAGATGCATATTTTGATTGGTTTATATTCTGAGTACCGTAAATAGCATATTTTGTCAGTTACTATGCAAAACTATTTTTGTGTGTTCTCTTTTTGAAAGCATTATTATTGTCAGTCCAATTGCAATTTTTATCGGAAAAGATTTTCGATGAATAATTTCAGGTTGTGGCTAAGACTCCTCTTATAAACTAATTCATATATTTCAGAAAATTATATGAATTCTCACTCATTCATATATTTCAGAAAATTTTATGAATGAGTGTTTCATATAATTTTCTGAAATATATGAATTATATATGAATATAGGAAAATTTGATATATGCATACACAAATTCTATAAAGTATTCTGCTTTCTGTTCGTATTTAATAAAATTGAGCCTTTTGTAAAATTATACACTTAAAGAGTCCGACAAGAGTTTTTAGAATCAAATTTCATGACATACTAGATTGAAAAATTAAATTCCGCCTGTCTGTTTCATCTTTATTACTTGAAATTGAATCTTCATTTCGCCGATAAGTGCCTTCAATTATAATGTTATAGAGGGACAATGCAGCTATTTATAAAATTCCTTTTATATATTAATATATATTTTGGGGGTTTTCCAAATAATTTAATAAAAGAATGCAATTTTTCAGTTAGAAAAAATGCTTACAAAAATCAGTCAATTGCTTAAAAGGGTTTATATCTAAGTAAAGGTGAAAACGTTGGGAATAAATCCAATTTCATGTTTACGAATAATCTTTATAATTTTCGATGGAATCACTCTCCTTTTGTGAAATAGTTTTAATTATTCATTCTATGTTGTTTGACGAGGGTTTAGAAAGACGTCACACAATTACTTAGTGATAACATCCTCCTATAAGACTACAAACCTATGACGTCACTACTATTGGTGATAAGATTATCTCCCCAATCCGCGTGTCGCAGAACTCTCCAAATCGCACTACTTATAAATATATATATATATATTATCCCTACGTCAACTAGCTTTTAATTAAACTTTTTAATTACAGTTATTTCAATTAAGAAAAAGCCACGGTGGCCTGGTTGGTCAGAGCATTCTTTCCTGTTAACGGAAGGTATTGAGTCGAAACCCAACTTAATCAAAGATCCGTCGTGTTCTCTGTGTACGTTAAATAGAGGTCGTAATCGCTATGCGGCCAAATTTTATCTCTGCAGGGACAGTCTAGGGGATTTTCTCCTTGGTCCCTGTTTATGAAGACCCACTTTCAGGATTACGATGGCACACCTACTGGGACATTATATAAGGTGCCATCACTTCTGTGCCTTGTAGTGCTGATAGGTGGAAGTCCTAGAAATCTGGCATCATACAACAATAAAATTTTAATTAAGAACAAAAAACTGATAATGTTAATTCACACTTCAAATTACTTCAAATTTCAAATTAAGTTTGTATTGGAGAATCTCTTGATCGTTCTTTATAAATGTTGGTAGATAAGAAAAGACCATTTTTAACAAATTATTTCCCAAACTCAAATTCTCGATTTTGAAGATTGAACCTTTCCATTACATTTGTAATATCTTAAGATTAATAGTATCATTTATCATTTTTTTACGCTAAACAGGGTATTTTTTCGGAAGAATGAGGTGTTATCTAATTTTTCGATTTATGAAAAAACTGGAATCTGTTATATTAAATTATAATCCATTTACATTCCTCTCTAAATTTTTGATCGTGGGGGGAGTTAGGGGTATAGCTATAAGCTCCATATTTTGCCAATAATTCCACAAATCAAAGTATTCAAATTTTTAAACAATTTTACTGAAAATTGGATCTAGATAAATATGTGTTTCTTGGGTCTGAACAGCAAGGAACTAAAATGTTGTAGCCTGATTCCACACGCATCAGAATATCCCTTAACAATTACCGAGATCGAACTTGGAAACTTTCATTCCAAAGACCGGGGTCCTACCGTTAAGCAAGCAGTGGTGACTGAGAGTACTCTTCTTATTTCATCTTTCTAACAATATTCTTTAAAAATTTTATGCATTTTAGTAAACCTTCAAGTTTAAATATAGAATTATCACATAATTAAAGCACTCATAAACCAAGTTGATTAATTATAATTATTATTAATTATAAGTTATTTATAATTATTGTGCGTATAAAGAAGTAAATACAAGCTTTAGAGAAAATGATGTCTCGTTGTCAAGCATATTTATAAACATGATATAATTTCAATTATTTTCTATTCCAGTTTTGCTGTGTCTCCTTTTCATATACATAAAACATGTAAATATATTACGAAGAGATTACTTTTTAAAGAAATTAATCATGAAAAATGTACAATATAACATTTTGAATAAAATCAGTACCATTAATGTAATCAAAGCACACTCACAAGCTTTCGTAAAACTGAATCGTTATTTCTTAACATATATTTATAAATTAATCATTGACTGTCAAATCGTCTATCGCGTACTTCTGGTAACTCTTTTCTTATTTATTTTCTTTTTATTTATTTTTTTATTAGATTGCATTAACGCTACGATTTGTTGATCTAGAAGTCTCCACTGACCTAATACTGATGACAACTGCTTTTGACGCAAAAAGTTCAGATTTTCCATGAAAATAATGGTGCAGTAGAGATATGGGACAGATTGTTTAGTTCAAAATGATGTATCGATAAAATCGCTTTTTTTAAGTTCTGAAAATATTTAGCATTTCGTTTCTAATGAAAGATGTACAATTTTACTTTATTTGTTTGTTTGAAAGTAGATGCAAGTAAAGCTTTAGGCATTTATATTTGTTATTATTATTATTCAGGAAATTTATTAGAAATAAATCCCAAAATAGTCTTGAGGAACACTTGTAGAACTGATATCAAAAATGGCAGCGACCGCCTACTCTCCAAATTTTTAAACACGTTAACCATTAATATTAGTTCCCTCTTTTCCATAAAAGATAATAAGTAAGTTAAAAAAAATAATCTGTTATTACAATTTTCATTTATTAATAATATTCTACATTCTTTCGCATATATAATTCAATTTAGATTCTTTTTGTTATATACGGTTTTACTCTTAGATTATATTTATTAGAAATTAAATTTTAGTCTCCAACTGATAATACAATATATAAGTAATAAATAAATACAAAATATAGCTTTTAAAAAAGGTGTTATTAAATATATATATATATATATATATATATATATATATATATATATGGATTCTGGGGTGCGAGGCCTATGTTTCGGTTAAGTGGTCGGCCTAATGCGAAACCCCCAAATTTAGTTCCCAAACATGCTTGATACTCATTTTTATCGACCCATTCAAGGGATGAAAGGCTGAGTCGTGTGTAAGGAGTGCGAAACGATATCACTATCCTATATATATATATATATATATATATATATACGCTGAAAATGGTTCTATACCATTCTTAAAAAAGGAATTTATATATATATAAGTATATATGCAGTTTGGATTTATCTAAGAATCGATGTATAGAAATATTGAGTAGCATTTAGAGGAATATAGCATTCGTCATGGAGATATTATGAAAGTTTTGGTAGAAATGCCGGTATTCTGTGTGAACGCTCTGAATTAGTCCATAACGGTTTATATTAAAGTCAGATGACAGTCCGGGCCAAGGAACATTTTTAACATCATCCTAGTATCATCAAAGCATAGGTGGGAAAGTCCTGTTGCAAGAATAGGTCATTATCTTCTGCAGGAAACAAAGTTTGCGTCGTAGAATGGACACAGCGAAATTTTCTCTATACTTCTCCTCAGTGATGCCTCCTTTAACGATTACGATTGGTCCAACAGAATGTCACAACACTGCAGCCCGCCTCATGACTGATCCAACTCCATGATGGTAGGTCACTATCACGATCTTACGCTTATACAGCAAACGTTAACCTTGTTTGTTGTAGGAACAAGTGTAAAAGATGATTCGTCAAACCATATTACTTTCTTCCACTTGTCATTCTACCAGGTTTTGTAACTATGACACCACTGTTGGTGGCGTTAAGCTTTACTACAAGTGGCTTGAAAATTGCTGACTGTAATCATTGGACTTTTGGCGGTAATCATTAGTAGAGGAGAATCCAGATGTTGATTGAGCTCTGTGGTTGGATTTGAAGCAGATTAATTCCTCATCAATATCCGTGGGTCTCTTTTACTGAGCTTGCATACCCATCTACTATTTTGCTTCGCCTAGTTTGTTTTGCTAGAGCTGTCTGATGTTTTACGTTTTTGAAAAAAATCCAAGAATTACAGAACTTTGATAAGGCCACAAACATAATACTCCCAAATATATAGATGTCTATCAATAATAAAAAATACTAGTAATTACTATCACATTTTAATGATTACCAAGAGCATTGTGAATAACGTTACTTATTCACAGGTGTAATAATTTTGTTATGCCACCCACCCTGTCTGGTGGTTAGAGTAACTGACTACGGATGGGGAGGACATGGGTTCGAATCCCGCCTCGGGCACGGATGTACTTTCTCTTTCTGTGTTTCTTGTCCATTCCTCCGATGATGGATGAATGTGGCCCGCCCTATAAACGGGTATGTGGTGGTGTGGCGCGGGCGATGCTACTCGTACCTTCGTGACTTGGTTCACAGGTGCCCACCGGGTAACGATAAAATGAGTAGCAGTTTCCGGCCTTGTTGCGGCGAATGAGTTATTTACTCAAGTGCGCCCGCCATTAGAAACAAATAAAATTTTTGATATTCACCTATATATATATATATGTGTGTGTGTGTATACATATATATGCTTGCTTCTGTCCAAAATTTTAAATAACATAAAAAAAATATAATTTGTTTTTGTTTATTATTTATTTCAAAAGATTCCGAATAATTATATATCGATGCAAATCGCCATTTTTTTTTCCCCGACTGACAGGGCGATAGAGTCCAGAATCGCACCTTCTCGCCGTCACTGCTAATTATTGGAACAACAGCCCTTCAACCGAGCGGAGAAAAATAAATTTGTCAGAAGCGAGCGCTTGAAGGAGCGGCGAGGCGAAAAGAGAGACACGGCCACCCAGACACCACGGCAGCGACGCGGGGAAACGACCACACACATTAGCCGCTTCCGGAAATGACGAGGCGGCCACAAATACAATTGATCTGAAGCGTCATTAAGGAATTGCACAGGGTGGAAAATGGGGGGGGGGCAACTGCAGCACTAACTGCACGGAAACGCATGGATGAATATGGCGGAGATTTTATGGCCAGCTTCTTAAGGACGCGCTATTCCATAAATATCAGTACAGGTGGAAAAAGCATCCACCTTTCGCAACTTTAAATTTTTTTAATTCAATTTTGAAGAAGTTTATTACTAAACTCACACCCAAGAAGTGAGTCAAGATTGTTTTCTCTAATATTCTTTCCATTATCATCTTTGATATTAATAAGCAATCAGATTTCGTTTGTTTTATTCGAAATGTCTACTAAAATACAGTAAACTAGAATAATTTTACAACTTAAGAAAATGTTCAGTTATTTCAAGTTATATTAAAGTTAAGTTTGAGTTATTAAAAGACGAAAGAGGCCATTATCAGCAATATTAATAGCAAAATTTCTACGGACGTAAATATTTGAAAAATATTTATCTTACAATAAATTAAGAAATTGAAAATAATTTTAAAATATCCTTAGATTCTTAAAATTAATATTCCTTTAATATATACAATCTATATTTTGTATATCTTAAAGGACTCTTAATACTGGTTTGTCTGGAAAGTTCGTGACGATATTTTAGGACAATTAAAACGCAGCTCATTTAAATATTGATATACATTTATTAAATTATATAGGTACCAATCTACTCCACAACTTTTCTCCATTTTTCATGTTGCTTGAGAATTCTGTCCTTCTAGAATCTCTCAGATTTCTCGGAAAAAAATGTGTCCAAATGGGTTTTGATCTCAACCAAAGAATCGAAATTTTCCCCATTAAGGGAAATCCTTCCTCCAGCATCCTCGCCATAAACCACGCATATCTCATTTGCCGCTTGTGTGTCCTTTCAGAAAAAGAAAAGCATTCAATGCCTATAATGCACTTTAATTGCCACCCTATTATAAGGCATGCAAAACTGATAAAAAATTAACGAATCATAACTAAACTTTTTTCCAAATATGGCTCTTTAGAATATGGACACATGTCATTTGTTTTCAATAATTGTGAAATATTCAGTAAGGTCTCTCGCGCTACCTACCGAAAATCGGCACGAACTTTCCGGACAACCCAAAAGATAGTAGACAATATTCAAATAGGAAAAATCATACTAAACTCTAAACAGCACCAGTGGACACCAAACAGAAATTAGAAGCATATCATCATGTACTGTTGTTAAGTCGTGTTTATGATCGAACCCGGGAACCTAAATCGTGAAAAACAATATCCTGCCACAAGGTTATGATGAGCTTTTACTCTCACTTCATGTATTATTACAAAATTTTAAACCAAATGGAAGTTGTTGTCTGGTTAGTTAAGGCGTCTATCTCATTATCAAAAGATAGTAGTTGGCCCAACTGAATATGCACTTTAAGGGCAACGAAGGCCCTTAAAGTGCTCACTGGGTGGCTTTGTAGAGCTGAAAGAGAAAATATCCAAGATTTGTACCCTTAGAAATTTTTAGCAGGGGAATAGAAATAAAATAAATAAATTTTTAACCAATGAAATTCGTAAAGTCTTAACGTTATGCAAAGTTGACCGAATATGCACTTTAAGGGCCACGATGGCACTTTATGGTACCGATGCCTGTAACAGCATTTCATGTCATTTTGGTTTCATCGATTCCATTCAGGTAAATCTGATGTTAAAGATGTACCTCTCTCAGGTAGGCTCATCGTTGAAAAAATATCGATACAGTCTCAAAAATGTCCAAGTTGACCAGAAGCTCAAGATCAACCATAAAACAGCTTGAATTGAAATCATTTGCTCAAAGCTAATCAGAGTCCTGTAAATAAAGCCGTGAAGTTCACGTAATTATAATGGATTTCTTTTCCACCAAATATCGTAATTATTTCATTCTATTGTTTTTCCAAGAAATGGCAACACTGATGATGTTTGGCAGGGGAGTCTGTTTTAGTGATAACCTGGACACTTGACCACGATTGCTACGAAGACCTGTGCACATTAAGTATTTCATAAAGTCCAGTATCTCATCAAGTGAGGTATGTCGAGAAGTAATTTCCAGCTCAGGAATCAACCTCTTCACTTGACCTTTGTTTAAAAGTGATGAGACTCTCAGTTGTTCTTAGCGGTTTTACACGAAAGAAATAGTCACTGGAAGAGGTAACGCAATTTAGCCTCGTTTCTTTAAGGTGAAACTACACAATAGAGAGACTAATGTTTTGTACTGATGGCTGCACAAACTTCCTGAAAAGTTTTCTTCACGGCCAAGCAGGAGTGATTATTTCGAAGAAATGGTTGAAAGCTGTTTTCGTCGGAGAGCCGCTTTTGTGTGCGGAAGGGCGAACGAACAAACGCGGTGAGTGTGTGCACGGGGAGGTAAAAATAACTCGTTCCTCCCCCCTTTCCCTCCCTTGAAGTAGGTGCGGCGGACTTAATTCTGTTTGAAGATGGCGTCTAATCTGCCTTTTCAAAGGGGAAAACTAATTAATTAGCGAACTAATCATAAGAACGCTGTTCTGCTTTTCCGCGCGACTCCAGAAGCCGCGCCGAAGCGGCTTATGAGGCCAGAAAAGAAGAAACGAGACTTCTCGGTGCGCAGAATTTTCTCTCCCCCCCCCAAGAAAACTAAACAAAACGAGAAGGGAAGGAGGAGGAGGAGGAGTGGCTCTCCATTGTTTTTGCTCCGTCTTTGTTCCACTTTCGGAAGTGAAGAGTTAGCAGTGAAATTTTAAGTCGAGGTCCTCTCCCACAATATCCTTTGTGTTTGCCTCCGATCGAACGGAAGCAGGCTGCACGCCTTCCAAAAGAACACCGCGAAATATTCTTCTCATTCTTTCGCTCTGAGGCGAGGACATGTCGGGGAGTTTTCTTTCGAGACGGAATGCATAATGCGCGGCGCACTGCATCCTTCATTAGCTTGCGTCGACCCTCTTGTAATTAACTTCCCGTTAGAAAAGGGAAAAAGCATAAAACATGCAACAATATGTTTACAGCCTCCCGTGAGTATATTTCGGTGGTAAACCGGCTTACGTTTTGACACGCGGATGTCATCCGAATCCGGAAATAAAAATACAAACATCCCTGATACAGTTTCAAGAGGAAACCAAATATAAACGTGATATCGGAATCTGTAAAGTCTGAACCTTAAAAATTTCGCAGCAGTCATTGTGAAGTAAAGCATAAAATATCGCGGTATTTTATTTTACCCCATATTTCGCTTCTGTTACCAAACTGAAACTCATTAAGACTCAAGATTAGAGTTAGATTCAATACAAAATTTCGCTGTTAGTATAATATCTTGGAACCACAGCAGTGATAAGATATCGTAAGACATCTGGTTGAATACTGGAACCAGCTAAAGACCGTCGTGATGAGGAAACCTATATTTTTTAATTTTTCTCTGCCGTTGGTGTGGTATGAATGTTTGAAGAGAAAATGACCCACTCACTTGAAAAGGTGTCTAGGGTAAATTAATTATTATAAAAGAAAAATATTGAGTGTTAATTTAATTTATATATTCACACAATCATTTTTATCATTCTTATTTTTATTTTAAATTAAATCGTTAGTATTTAGTAAAATTTGAATATATATATATATATATATATATATATATATATATATATATATATATATATATAT
>JAPDSC010031708.1:26904-42712 GCA_026290005.1 Latrodectus geometricus | reverse complement strand
ATATATATATATATATATATATATATATATATATATATATATATATAATTAATGAGAAATGTGGACTCATTTGTTCAATAATGTAAATTGATTTTTATAATTATTTCAGGATAAAGAAATAGTTAAAAGAAATTGAGTGTCAAAAGAAATAATTTGTTTTGGAAAAAGTCTTATATGTAAATATGTAAAATATGCCAAATGCAAATTTATTTTTTTTCCGAATAGCGTCGATAGATTAATTTTTAATATAAACATTTGTTGAGATTGTCAACTAACGAAAGTTAAAAGAGGAAAAGCACATTTACTTCTTTTAAGATTGTTAAATTTATGAAGCGGAAAAAATTTATGATCAGCGGATTGGTGGCCATCACATTTTGCTGAACCGCCCCTATCTTAAGGGATCTTTTGTGACAATATTATTTATAAAAATGTTTAAATTATTGTGATATATTAAAAAAAATAAATAAAAGACAGAAAACTTCAGATTCTATTTATATATATATATTTTCAATAATTTTCTTGTATAACAACGTAGTCAATTCAAGTTATACAGTTATTAAAACTCGAATTGATTACATTGTAGAAACTGGACAAAGATGAATGCAGTTATAAAATAACGCTCCCATTCCTCAATCAGCATCTGTTACAGGTGTAAGGTATTCCCCGGAGGTTGCATAAAGCCTCTCTCCAAATCATCCCTTACATGTTCTCTAGGATTTAAATCAGAATAGTACGTTGGCCAATCCATTCAATTATTATTACTTAAACGAAAAAGAAATCCGTTATATTTGCGGTACATTGTTATTGTGATCAATATCTCCTAAACAATCGGTCAAACAATTTTAGATTTATGCTCGTTTTATGACGTTTCACACTAAAATATTTGTCCTTGCAATTTTGAACTACGAGGTGTTAAAAGTTAAAAAAGCTGAAACTTTGGATGGCGTTTATGGTCCCGATACTATAATAGCCAATTACGAGAAATTTCGGTTAAGTTGATTTCGTTTAAGCATATTTTACGTTGAAAAAGCATCTCACACAGGTAGGTACATCATCGAAAATATCGATAAAATCACTGAAACGACCGATGTTGACCGGCATGTTGATCAATCGCAGAAACCCTGGGGATCTAAAGATCGACCATAAAACATTTTTAAACTTCATAAACAAAGCGAATGGGAATCATATTAAATGAAGTCTTGAAAAAATAATGGATAAAAAAGTTCTTGTAAAAATAATGGATTTCTTTTTCCCCCAACCAATTTTCCCTTAACAATAGATACTGAACTGCAGAAATCCGATGCAGTCGTGCATTATCATTCATAAAAATGAAGTTTGCTCATGATTATGTACTTAAAATTCACATTATTTTTTAAGTTTCATAAATGTAAGTTTCATTTTGAGCTCTTACAAAACATCTGAAATCTAAAAAGGAATTCGTTTTTATAACCGATGTGTCTGTTGAAATTTATTTGAATAAATAAAATATTTGCTCTTTTCATCTAGATGTTGAGAAGGGCAAATATGGAATCATTTGCTTATTTTAAAGGTTTACAAAAGATTTATTTACAATAGAACTTGAAAGAAAAAATTTATTGGCTATATCCTTATTTGTTCATGAAGTATTTAATATCAGACTTGAACATTTTCACGCAATATTGTTCAAAATTTATTTTAAATAATAATATTGTTGCTCATGGTTGTCCAGTAAGTATTCCATAAGATGAACACATCAACAAAATTTCTGGAGACATTAAGTAGTAGAATATAACTTCGAATATAAGTAATATGATAAAATTAAAACTTGTTAGATTACATTAGGATACAAAAATACGGAAATCCTGTTAAATACAATTGTTTTGCGTTAAACACCACCTTAAAAGGTAATTATTTTACGTTAAACACAGTTTACTATACAATATTTTTACGATTGACACACTTTACAACACAATTGTATTGAGTTAAACACAGTTTACAACTCAATAGTTTTACGTTAAACACAGTTCACCACACAATCTTTTTATGATTGACACAGTTTATAACACAATTGTTTTACATTTATCATACTTTACAACAGTAAAACAAAAATATAGTTATTTTACTTTAAATCGTTATTCGGCCTATTCATCGAATAATGTAAATTCAATAGAAACTAATGTTGATCTAAACTTACTTAAAGTTGCTTGAACCGCAATGTAATCAATTTTAACTATGTATTAAATAACCAGAATATTTTGTCGCCGTGTGTCAAAAAATTCCAGGCGCAGTATTAGTATAAAAAATAGATTCGGAGTATGCACCATTGCTTACAACAAATTTCTCTCAGCATGATGCAAGTCCATCTATACCATTGCAATAAAATGTCCGAACTTTAGAAGCAAAAAAGATCCACTACGGTTCGATCTCTTCAGCCTCCCTATACCATCTCATTCGTATGTAATTGTCCACCGAAAGGAACAAATGATAATTTCTCGGGGAAATGTCTGGAGAATACGGAGGATGAGGAGGAAGTTCCCAGTCTAAGGAATTATTCACATTCAGAACATTTGTAGTATGTGGATTTATGTTGGACTGAACTTTTTTCTTATTTACTAATGATGTCTGTTTCAAACGCAGGAATCTTGCCACATTCCAGTTGTTGCGTGTAGACAAAAACATTAATGGTCTGGTCACGTGAAAGCTCGTGGTGGACAATGCCAGCTGATGCGCACCATATATATAGCAGCAGCCTTTAGGAATGGAGTAGAGCCTTGTTGTTCCGGGAATTGGATCTGTCCGTGACAACCAATGATGTCAACCCTTGTGGTTGGTGTACTGGATCCATTTTTCATCACTCTTCAGCAGAAAATTCGGAAACAATTCTTTTTTTTTTTTTTTTGGCAGGAAAGCAGTAATGCACAGGTGGATAACCTATGAAATTTATCCCATTTAGTTTGTTCGTTAAAGGGCATTTCTTAGCTCCTACAACTTTTTCAGATTGTGTAAGTGAGCAGGAACGGTTTCATCAGATACGTCAAACTTAATTGCAAGTTCTTGACACGTTTCAGGAGTATCCTCTTCGACAGCACTTTTCAATTCATAGCCATTTAAAACTTTTCAATGCTTTGCTATTTCTGTAGGAGTAACGATCGTGGTGTATTTTCAAGCGACACATCGCCAAAATAGAATTTGCGATGCCAACTTTGTGTGCGGTTACTTTTAGTTACTGCACTGTCTCTACATCCTATGCATATTTTTTGGCATGCGTCAGCAACGATTTTTACAAATTTGTAAGAAATTGTTGCACCAAATCTATTGCTATAGCAAAGAGTACAAATTTGGCGCAAAGTTTGCACCAAATTTGCATTTATATAACAAACATGCTCTATTAGCGTCCTTATTTTAGCCATTACATTTAAGCCTTTTCTGATTCACAAACTAAACCAAAATCTATAAAATTTCCTCGTGAGATCAAGCCTTATATATCAAAATTCTGTCGGAAAGTACCAAAGGTAACTTTATGATAATTCATACACACGCGTATAGCTCTAAATGCAGTTACTTTATGTAAAAGCGAAAGAACTTTTCTGATCACCTAATAGCTATCTATGTGCATCTGATTTATTTTATATTATATGTAAATAAAAGTCTTATGTATCCATTGAGTTTTTCACAATTAACTGAATTAGTAATTAAAATTATGGAACTAATTTAAGAATTCTGCTTGCTTCAAGAAAGGAAAACATGTTTTTCTATCTTATTTGGTATTAAATCTAAAAAAAAGTAAAATCGTCATTTTATTGTCCATACAGTTTTCATCTGGGTTTCAATGAGAAAGTCTATATTGAAAGGAATAAAAATTAAATCAGCAACTGTTTTTGATGCTTCGATAAAAGTGAGTTTTAATAAGCACGAGTCTAAAATATTCGAAATGCAGGCTTTTCTCACTTCTCTATGCTATCATTTATTGCACAGTGCGTAATTCAGATAACTTATATATAAATCTATGCAATTATTTTATTTATGTTCACTTATTTGCAGTTATCGAATCTCATGACATTATTTCGAACAATGATCGAAATAGCTTTTCATACATAATTACAAAAAAGCATAAGTTTTATGACTTATATGTCTGTTCATAATTAAGGTAGCCTAAATATTGCGTGCTGCAAGTCTGTTTTCTCCATTATCATTTATGTTCAATTCTAGATATTTCACTGTTTATGGGCAAAATTGACAATTTACTAATTAGACCTCAGGACTGCCGTTCAATATTGTATGAGTTCGAATCCTATATCGGGTTAGGATTTTGTACTTGTGTGGAATGTAACCATCAGATAAAATTACCTTTTGCGTGCAAAGGATGATTATAGAGCAAAGATTAACCAAACCAATCTCGATCTCAAGGCGTTATTTCACTGTAATTCATCAGTGAAATGGAATTGTGAACGCTCTACCCTTCGGTTCAACAGTTGGGGAATTCGGTTTCCACCTCGAATGCTTGTAGCTGTTCGGAATCCACTTTAAATTATTGGTCCCCGTCTAATCACACCCTGCATGCGAAATTGACCATTGAACGATAAACAAATAAAGGCTTCAGCAACTATAATAGCAATTTTTCGTGCACCACAGCGAAAAATCGATTCTATTCTGAAAATAGTTTTATTCGATGCTTACACCATCCGTTTTAGAGACACGGTAAAGTAAAAAAAAAAAATCGTCTGTACTAGCAGTAGCAGCTTTCTTCGAAACAGAAGCGTCATCCTTTCAGCCGGCGAAACAGTAGGGAAAGAAACTGCTAAGAATTACGATGAATTTTCTAATTGCACTAATGCGCATAACTGCAAAGAAAAACACGAGTGCGTCTCGGAACAACTACGTTTAAATAAAAAATAAATAAAAAAAACAATAATAAATAACGAAACTCCTGTTTTTTATCCCCCAGTTCATCTTGTTGAAGGCAGCTACTTTCGGCCGCTTTTTTTCCTCCTGCTTTTTAACCAAACATTCCAGCCATGGTTCGTCGAGGGAATTCCTTGCGCTGAGAGAACAGGCGTTGTTCCGATTCAGACATTAATTAATTAGAAGCAGCAAGAATTCTCTTTTCTCTCTTTCTTCGCCAAAATAGTTATGGCGTTGTCGTCGCCGCGTTTTCCAAAGTTTTGTTGGAGACCGCTCTTCTCCATTTTCGCTTCTCCGTCTGAATTTAAAAGGAAGAGGTTTGTTTGACACGCTTTTTTTTTTCCTTTTCCTAAACTTTTTTTTTTTGTCTACAAACGATGAAGGAAAGTTTTGAGGTATGAAAACATTTTTGGTGCTTTTTCATTTTTTTTTTTTTTTTTTTAGTGAAAATGCTGAAGAATTCTAAAATTGTACTTTTCTTCTTTTAAAATGAAATAAGAGTTACAGCGGTATATTCTGGAAAAGCGGAAATGAAGACAAAAAAGTCGTTTGCTTTCTTGCCTACTCTGTTTTGACCACATTTAGAAGAAAGTTTTTTCCTCCACATAAAAATAAAAGAATTTTTGAAGAGAGATTTTTTTTCTTCTGAAAATTTCACCTTTTAAATATTTTACGAAAGTTGAAGTAAGTATGTTCTGTGCATTCCTTTAGGTTTGGAAATAGGATTTAGGTTTGGAAATTATGAAGGCTATTCGAATAATTGAATTTTTCTTTCTAACCTCCAATTTAACGGAGTTGTTTTGGATTTTTCTTTCTTCAAACCCTTCTGATTTGCCGTTTGATTTTTACAACTGGAAAACTTAAAATTCTTTAGAGATGTAAGAAATTAATTTTCAATATCTGTTATGTGTTATGTCAATAAATAATTTGGAGTGAGTTGTAGTAAATGAGCCAATTATGTCCGATTGCCACCCCATTTTTAAATGCATTATGTTGTTATTATACGACGAATTGTTAAACATACAAGCAACAGGCATGACTTGTAGATTCCTCATTCTTGTGCATTTTCGCTAATTATTTTGATATAAATCAGCCATTTTGAATTAAGTGTTAGGTAGAACTTCTTTGATGAGAGTTATTGCCTCGTAAGTTTAAATCATGGTCAAATGACGAGGAGGTCGACACTTGAGCTAGCTGACTTCTTTCCACGCTCTTCCGAATTTAGGGCATTGTGACCTAAACACATTTTACGTGCCCCAATCACCATTGCACGCGTGCATAGTAGAGCAGGTTAGCCCGAGACTATTCCTTAAAGTTAACGGGTTTGTAATATTCTCCTATCATCAAGCGTCTCGTAATTTTGAGCCTGTACTGACAGGAACGAGGTGGCCTGATTGGTTTGGGTGTTCTTTCTCGTTATAGGTAGGTAATAGATTCGAATACCAACAAAAACAAAAATCTGTCGTGTTTGCCAATGGCTGCTGGGCTTAAATTTGTCATGGTCGCAATGTCCTCCAAGTGAAATGATATTTCTGAAGGTAGCAGGCCTCGTATTGGGAAGTCTTCTGCTTACTTCTACATTACTAAGACTCCCACCCGGCTGTTTATATCTAACTGGCAGAGCTCAACTCAGAGTTAAGTATAGGGAAGCATGCTATTGCAACAACAACACCCAAACATATCCATCTCCCTTCACGAATCACCACTAGGCATGATGAATTTTCAGTTGCATCGGGTATCGAACCTATCATTTCCGATTACCAGAACGAAGCCTTACCAACCAGGCCAGATAAGTCAATTGAAAAATTTCAGAATAGCACAGATTTAATAATAAAGGACATATTATACAAAGGCAATCCGAAAAAAAAAACTAATTAAAAAGAGCGCGCAGAGTGTGCGCAATTTGCAACTCAATTACATCACGAAGCATGCAGAAAGGCACATTTAGCGCACGCGAGTCACTCACGCCATTGCTAAGCCACGAGTTCGATGAAAATGAAAGGACGAAAGGATATTCTTTGTGCCTCGATGAATTACGAGTTGGAACTTGCGCACAATTCAATATGGATTGTGTACTATAATAAAACAGTATCTTCTTTTATCTGTGCGCAGTGTACCATTTGATGTTAAACCACTACTGCTCTATAACTTTGTAACTGACTCTGTTCTTAAATGACAACACAGTTCCTGTATACTTTCTTTATGACCATAGCTCTTGGTTGTTCAAGTTTAAGGGAATAACACCAGATTTTACGGCCTGCCCAGCATAATAATAGTGTAGTTCGACTAAGCAACTTAATATTGAATATTTTGTTTCAATTCAAAAATAGAAATTGCTATATGTTTATTTTCGAGTTGATAATATTTATACAATATCAAAATCAGTACTGCATACTCATTATTTCTTAATTATACGCTCTATTATTTTAGAACATAAAATATATATTCTAAAACATTGAACACTATATCTGCTGCAGAACACAATGTACACAAAAGTAACTAAAATAAATGCTAATTATCCTTTATTATCACTTATTTCAGTTATTTCTATATCTGTCACCAACAACACAATATGAGGCCGTGGTTCCTGGTTGGTTAGGGCGTCGTTCTCGTTACCTAAAGGTGGTGAGTTCGAATCCCGACTTAGCCGAAGATCCGTCGTGTTCACTAATGGTGACTGGGATACGTAAAATCTGTCGGGTCACAATGTCTTCCATGTTCCCATTACCAATTAATATCTCTGAGGGTGGTCTGAGCCAGGCTTTGGATTTTCACAGGTTTCAATCTCTAAATTGGAAAATTCAGATGGTGCTGCCATCTCTGATCCAAAAGTCGTACTTCCTCCTTCGTATGAGGGTGCTCTATTGAAAAACGGAAGACGCTCTCTCTGACTTCATTTGCCCAGTCTCTGACGGGCCGGCTTGGCGTTGCCAAGTGTCATCAAAAACAACAACAACTAACAAGACAATATACACAGAAATAACTAAAATGGGTGCTAATAATCCTTTATTAGCTCCTATTTCAGTTATTTCTATATCGTCACACACAACACAATATCCATAGAAATAAATAAATAGATGCTATAATAATTCTTTACATCCATAATCTTTCTTCTTGCTCATCGTCTGTCAATACATGTGTATACTGTATATAAAATATTACATCTACGATATTATTAACAAATACTTACCGTCCAAAATTCTAATTTGCTTAAAGACCAATGAATCCATCAGTACATTTCCAACACTGCAACAAATTTTCATTCTATTTTTTTAAATTTGTTTAGTTTATTGCTTAAGCTTCGAAATTTTAAATGCAAGTTTTTAATTTTAAAATCTTATTTTGTAAATCTTAACAACTTTACATTAAGTTCAAAAACTCTCTCTTTATAAAAAAAAATCTACATGAGGGTTGTAATTCTGGGAAAAAAAGAAACACAAAAATAGGATTCCCGAATTGTTGAAATTTCCAAGGCCAAATGTCTTGTGCCCTCGTCTCGGAATTGGCGCTACAAGTAAAACTGACTGCAGACATAACAGAACCACCCAACTGCAGGGCAACATGGCCGAATGCCAGCTCCTCCCATGGTCAGTCTGCTCCACGAAAGGAAACTTTCATTTTCAACCATTGAAAAAAAAGTTGGTGTTATCTTTTTTATTTATTCTGCTTTTTTCTAAAAAATTTCTTTTCTTCTTATATTTTAATTATTTTTTGTCAATCTTTTGTGACATACACAATTAAGCAGGTGTCCTTTTTATCACGTCAAAATTTTTTTACTCATAAAATAAGCTGTCTGAAGAAGAGTAATAAGAATTCATATCTATTTTTTTATATATTTAAGCCTATATTTCACTATCGGAAGAAATATTCTATAGTTCACATTTTTTTAATTACAGTATTATTTAATATAGGTACTAAAATTGAAGGCCAGTGGCACTTTCAACGCACAAGTCCGAGGTTCTATCATCCTTCCTGGAAAAGGTCGATTTAGGCTTTCATTCCTTCAGTGGGTCGATAAAACTGAGTACCAAGCATGCTTGGTACAATATACAATGTACACAGGTTCAATCCTCGGACCTGGGAAAGGTCGACTTAGGCTTTCATCCCTTCAGTTGGTTGATAAAACTGAGCACCAAGCATGTTTGAGAACTAAACACTGGGGGTTTCGCGTTAAGCTGACTGGAGTCGGGAAGGCGATACAGAGCCTACAATGGCATAACCGTTTTTACTCTTTCATTTGTAGTAATGCACTTACTCAATCTTGATAGGTCGTAGAGATAGGTAGGCAGAGCTGCTGTTGTAAGAGAAGGGGTGAGGGATGGAATCTCTGGCTGTTGTAGGCTGACCACCCCATACCCAAAATATATGATTTCCACCCCAGAGGACTTGGTCAGGAAAACAGATGTTATCGCTCCCTCCACCAATGGGTTGTCCTGTCACTGAGTTCAGTGTTTTAGTTTCTATATCGAAAAAATACTGCTTTAATGTTTTCTCAATATATTACGTAATTGTTATTACATATATCTGCCATTGCATTATAGAGACTGAGGCAGTGTTATATTTTAGGAAATGCTAATAATGTGAAAGAGAGAGAGAAAGAGAAATCAAATAAAAATATAACGAAATTATTTAAAACTTCCTTTTTATTACACAAACTAGTGAACTAAGCCCTTCAATTTTTCAGCGGAAAGTTTTCGGGAAAATTACGATTTTGAAAAATATCGATATAGTTACTATTTTTTTTATTATTTGCTGTATTTATTTTACCTTAATATTCAAAATGCTATTTTGCGCTAAAAAAATGGTATCTTAAAGATCCGGTATAAAAAAAATTCCCCCTTTAAGTATATAAAGTCATTAAATACTGAAGTGAGCATTTTTATTTTCACGCCAAGGGATCCTGGTCCCCGGCTTATTGGAGAAACCAAAAACAGGTTCGATATAATGCAAAAATAAATAAATAAATAATAAAATAAAAAATAAATAAATAAATTAAAACTGAAAAATAATTTAGTAAATATTTTCTTTAATTAAAAATTACATGTCAATATAGAAAGAAGATAGATTTGATGCAGAATGTGTATTTTCTCTCCATGCTTACATAGCAGTTTAAGAAAGGAGGCATAATCACAATCCTTTGTTGCTGAAGGAGTAGAGCTCCAAAAGGGAAGGGTGGTGGTGGCATCAGCAATTTTACAGAACGTTCAAATTAGCTTAGTCAAGGTTTAATTTGATTACAAATGCTGTAGTTATATTCAGAATGATAGAAGTCACTGTCGAAATTCACATTCCCTAATATTGTGATTTTTGCATATCATGTCTTTGGAAAATCAGAATTTCTTCTAACAGGTGGTTATAACTGCCTAAGAGTCACAAGTCATTGCATAATAGAATAATGGTGGCTCTACAGAATGAAACCTTTGCACAAGATGTGATGGAGATCTACTGAAACCAATGTAACACATGGATACTGCATGATAGAGAGCATAACGACTTAAGGATGTTGTAATGCATATTTATGCCGCGTAATGCATATTATCACCACGTAAATTGTCTTGTAGGAGGTTTTTTTTTTTACAGATAGTCGGTCGTATCCACGTTTCGCGAGTGAAGAAACCAAAAAATTTCCAAATATCCATCATGATAAATATGCATGCTACAGACAGAACCACAACACCCACATTTCGTTGTTCTGCAGGGGGTGGGGTCTATCCCTGGACCTTTTGTATTAAGTAGCTCTATCCTACCACTAAGTCATTGTTACCTGAAAAACTGTTGAACATCATGACAACGAATGGTCAACTCAATCTATTGTTTATAAAACATACCCCATATTAGGCCTTAGATAGAGAACCATATTTATGCGCAGCACGGGAGGAAATCAAGCTGCTTCCTTGTGGCCTTGAAGACTCTCAAGCACTCACCCGGATAGAGGCAGAAAAAATTAATGTCTAACTTCATTGCTCAATGATAGCTAAAAATAAACCATCGACCTTCCACATCATAGATTGCAGTCTATGAAATAACTCTTTAGCATTTCGCAATATATAGCCCAATAGTTGAAGTTCATTGTAAGGCATTTGAACAACTACCGTTTGCTGTCTTTCGGGAGGAACATTTTGTATATTGAACCCAGAAAACTCTAAAACACCCACCCGGACAGATATGTATACAGAAATGCAACATTCATCCTCCATTATTCAACAAAGGCTGTGATTGAACTCGAGACTTTCTGTTCTGAAAAGTCCTGATCTACCAAGAGACCTAGTTGGTTTTAGGCATTCGTTATCGTAATCGGTAGGTACTGAGTTCGAATCTCAACCTAACCAAAGATCCGTCGTGTTCACTAATGGCAGCTAGGGCATGTTAAATATGTCATGGTCGCAATGTCCTTCATGTAAAATGATATTTCTGGAGTGGCAGGTCAAATATTGGGGAGTCTTCTGCTTGGTCCTTACTTCTTAATTACGAACACTCTCCGTAAGCTGCTTTGGGCTCGGTACAGGGAAGGATGCTGGTGCAACAACAACTAAACAATATAGGCTACATACAGTATCGATATTCAATGTTTCTTATTTATATTTCTTATTCAATATTTCCCCTTTCTTTCTCGGAATATCGGAAATGGCTTTGAGTCATATCAAATTGGATCATGTTGAGTTAATGGCCTGTCAAGAGAACAAGAAACCACACACAAGACAAGAAAATAAAATACATATCATTGATCAACCAGAAGAAAGTTTGTAAGCGCAATACAAGTCCAAAATACACCATTTATGAGCGTGTAGTGGTAATAATTCATAATTTTTTTATGATAATCTTATTTTGACCGAAATAAGTGAAGAGGTTTGTCAACTTGGAAGAATTAAACCTGATCACGCTTTCAACCGGCTGATTTTCCGAAAGGGGTCAAAACAAAGATCTTCGGGCAGACGGTTTGGCTTGGTCATCTGTTTACTTTCCCCTTATCTGCAAACGTGCGAAGCGGATCTGGCGATTCAAGTGCTGTTTTGACAAGCTCAGATAAACTTTTCCGCTTACGATAAAAAGCCCTCGATTGCAGCTGTCACTTTTTCTTCTTTTTCACCGATATCGCAGCCAGCTCTTATTTAGGATTTAAACAGACAAAAAAATAATAATCCTAGATAAATGCCTTGACATCGCGTGCAGAGGTATTTTATCGCATCTTTTTTACTGAAAAACAATGCGTAACTGTGAAATACGCTTGCAGTTATGACATCCAGTTTTCCCTTAGCTTATAGTGTTTGTATTTTTTTGTTTATTTTCCGCTTTGACATTGCGCTATAGCTACGCACAAAGTTACTCTCCCTCTTTCTGAAGTACTTATTAAGAGAATGTCCTCGAACAATGTCCCTTGATTTTGAGACTCTTCCAAATGAAGAACTCAGCCCTGGAGTAATCCTGGTACTCCAGAATATTTAGAATTACAGGTACTTTAGAATGTTCCAACCACAGAAGATCTAGAAGTATATTTCATATTGTAATCGTCACGTCCCACTATTCTTTATATATTACATATTTATAATTTCGGGTATGTATTTATTGATTCTGCCAATATCTTTATCTTTGGGTGAGTCAGAATCGAACCTGTTTCCTTCTAAACTAAAGGCCTAGGCTAGAGTCATCAATCTCTCAAGGATGTTAAATTGTCATTAGAAATATTTTATTTGCCAATAAAAAAATATATTATTTTTAAAAAAAATAATCAATAAAATATTGCATTTTAAAAAAATAATTATTATCAATTTTGTGGAATTGTTAACTAATTAAAAAAATGATAATATATAAATTATTTTTATGTATTTTATGGAAATGATTTTACGAAAATTTTTTTCATAATAAATGAATTATAAAAATTAAACTTAAATATTTTCTTGCATGTCTATAATCTACTTTTCCAAATTACATCTTGCAGGTAATAATGCTGAAAGTTAAATATCAAGAACGCAAGGAATATTATTTTTTAAATAAACATTTTTAAAAAATAATTATTAACAATTTGGAGGAAGTTTTTAACTAATTAAAAAAATGAGAATATACAAATAATTATTTCGATGTATTTAATAGAAATAATTTTACGAAGTTTTTTTCATAATAAATGAATTGTAAGAATTCAATTTAAATATTTTTCTTGCTAATCTATAATCACTTTTGGAAACTACATCTTGTAGGTAACAATGCTGAAAGTTAAGTATCAAGAAAGCAAGGAATATTAGTTTTGCATCTCTAATGTTTTCTTTAGAAGCAAGTATTTATAATATAATGCAATGTGTATCCGGTTGCATATTTCTGCCAAACAATGCTGCTGAAAACAACCAACTGTTTCTTCGAATTTTCGAACTACAGTTTAATGATGCGGTCATCACTGGAACTGAATGCCACTGCTCCAATCTGCCCCACATCAGTTAGGTTCACTGGATTCGACTGAGCATTCGAATTCTCTCAGCTAGTACGATAGTCTTCGGTGGATCAGGTATCGAACTCATAATCTTCTCTTCACGAAAGTTGCATCTTTCTTCGTCAGGCTATCGCCTTTTCCAGCAATGGTTTTTGCTTGAAAACACTATTATCGTTTCATAGTTTGAGATAGTCATAAAATTTCTGTTTTTGCAGTAATATATAGGAAACCTATAATTATTATTTTTTTATACTTGATATTTTTTTTTTACAATTAAATAGTGGATTTTCATATTAAATTCTAACGACTTAAAATAGTATGTTGCGTATACAAGAAAGAAAACGGTAATATAATATATGCATACATATAAATGCGATTTAAAAGAAGTTTCCGTTCGTCCCAATTTTCCGAGCTCTTTCACTCCGGGTTCGTCGTGGGCATGTGGTGACAAATGTTCTTCAGTCGCGCAGGGTTCTAGATCTGAATCCCTCCATTGTTCCCTGTGCCAGCAGAGAGGAGTGGGGAAAGAACGACAGTTGTATCCCAGTGACATCTGCTGAGAAAGAGATTGAAAGTTTCGAATTTCTTTTCATCAAACGGGAGTACGATTTGCTTTTCATGAAGTAATCTCAAAGAAGAGATGGATTTGAATTTACATTCTGCAATTAGTCGAGGTGTCTTTATAAAAAAGCTTTCTTTTTTTTTTAAACTATTTATTTCGCTTTTCTGATCGTTTTAATTAACTTAAAACGATTTTATTTCAGAGGGTATTGAAACTAATTACTTCTAAGTGCGTACTTAGAAGTAGTTTTGGAATCATTGTCGTTAAAAATCGAATTTATATTTTGCCTAACAACGAGAGGTTGTTACTTATTTTGTTATCCACCGCGTATATTGCCTTATAAAACAGATAGCAGCTGTATTTTCACGTGGCTACGGAGGAAAGCTGGAAAACTCCCAAGCACCCACTCTGATAAACGTACACGCGGAAAAAAGAAGCTCAACATTTATATAATAATGACCACAGTGGCCTGATTGGTTAGGGGTTCGTTCTCATTATCGATAGATAGCGAGTTCGAATCTCGACCCAAAACGATGATACGTCATGTTCGCTATTGGAGGCTGGAAACATTCAACTACCATTGTTCAACAGTGACTGGGATCGAATCCAGAACCTTCTATTCTGTAGAATGCTGTTCTCAATGATTTTAAAGATTATTTATTAAAATCTTCTAAGAAAGCTTTTCATAAGAGGATTTATTTGTGTGAGAAAATACTCAAGGAGTGACAACAAAAGCGAGAGTCAAACTATAACATCGCACCCTTTGGACTGGTGAGTCCTGGATTTGATTTCTATCATTGATGAACAATAAGAAATGAAAATTACGTTTCTGCATGCTCACTTTTTAAAGTGCGTGCTTGAGATTTTTCCTAGTCTATTCCCTTACGACACTTGAATAAGGCCAATTATGAGTCCAACCAAATGGCTAGACGAGCTTGATTTTAGAAAATTACCTCACAATAGCTTTAAGCTATTAGGTTATCCACTACACAATGTGAATTACCTATTTCATGCTATTTAATAGTTTATGGGTTCGATACTACTGGAAATATGACAAAGAAAACTTCATTTTCAAAACTTTCAAATGGACGATTACCAATGGCTGTTTTCATTTCCATTCATTTAAGAAAAGAGTTTCATTTTATTGTACTTACCGAATGAAGAATTTAAAATCTTATTTGTATTTTGCCAACATATTTACTCTTTAAGAAATTCTCTCTAATTAAAATCAAGAATAAAATTTTCTATTCTACCGTACATTCTTTTGTAGTGCTTAAGATAAAAATAGTCTTTAATTTAAGCAAAGAAAGCGAAGGAATAATGAGTAATTTAAGTATAAGGCATTACACGGTATAGGTTCAACTTTTTGGCTAACATTTCCAAGTACAGGTCTAAAAATAAATCAAAGGCTAGGGATTAGAATAATGGATTAACGAAAACGTTGGGAAAATGTCTTTCGGTTTCTCCATTTAGAATCAGTCCACCGCAAGTAAAGTGCTTTATCGCTTGGATTTAAGTGGCAACGCAACCCCTTGCTTCCCATTCAGAGAGATACATTAATTAAAAACTCCTGTAGGTAACCGGAACGCCTTGCCTCTGGATTAGGACTCAGAGAAGCGCTGACGTATATATATAAAAAAATAAGAAGTAAAAGAAAAAAAAAGAAAAACTTCTTCAAAAGCCGCCCTCAACATGCGAGAAAAGCAAAGACAGGGGCTTGCCTTTGCTCCCTCCCCCACTCCCGCTTTAACCCGAGAAAAGAAAACTAACTCTTAAACTCCCTCCGCCGATTTACTACTCCAAAAGCTGGAAACAAAAACAACAAGAAAGCGCAGAGAGAAGAGGGGAGAAAAAAAAGTTTATAAAACTTTTTTCTCCCATCCTTCTCTCTTCTTCCACTTCGGCAACAGAACCGTTATCGGGAGGGAGGGTAGAGCGCGAGGGGG
>JAPDSC010031708.1:0-26894 GCA_026290005.1 Latrodectus geometricus | reverse complement strand
GATATTGCATTTTTGTTTCTTCTATACACGCATGTTAAGATGAGTTCTTGGTAGTTTTCTGGGTTTCCTCCCTTGCACCACATGAATAAGGCCCTCTGTACATGAAAAGTCCACCCGGAAGACAATTACGTGTTGGACATTATATCGCTTTACAACAGCCTTAGACCGTTACTCAGTCCACAACTTGATGTAAAGAGTGGTTTTAGTTAGACTGACCCTGGCCCTATGATAGGACTTGCACTCTTCAAATTCAAATGTTGCGCGTTCAATCCCAACCTCTTTTAAATAGTAGGAGACAGGAGTTACGCTTCTCCCTGCACAGAGTGAGTGCCTGAGAGTTTTCCATAATTTTTTCCTTTGGGCACATGGTATCGAGTAACGAGATGATGAAGTCAAGAGGCGGGAGAGTGACTGCAAGATATGATGATTAGCAGCGTACCTAGCAGTAAGATATGAAAATTAACAACCCAATGTTAAAATTTTTAAAACCTAATGTTTTTAAAATTAAATTAAAAATGAGAAAAAAAATCATTTCAAAATTTCAATGAGAAACAGTCATTTAATACTAAATGACACCTTGCGCTCAAAAACAAACAAAAGATAGTTTACAATAATGTAACATCACGTGCTAGAAATAAGATACTTTCGTCTTAAAGAAGCAAAATAAACTTACGATAATATGGTAAATGTGTACGCTAATTATTACACTAAATCAGAGCCAAATGTAATTGTGACAACTAATTGCTCCTTTCTGTGTGTTGTGTTATATAATCGTGTTGTAATTGGCGCACAAACCAACGCAAATAGTCTGTGTACAAAGCATAGTTATAATGCACACTCATAACGTAAAAAACAAAATGGAGTCCAAAACCACATTTGATGATACTGTAGACGCTCGGTTTTACGACCTCGTAGGCACCGATAAAATAGTTTTTCAAATCAAAAGATTATACAGAAAGAAAAAATTAAGAGTGAGATCTTAAAACCAAGAAAATCAATTATTTTATTTATTTATTTATTTATTTTTTAATTTCGAAGCTACACTTTTGAAAGTACATTTTCTACTTTATGTGAGAAAATACTTCACTACTGTTTTACACAAGAGCCTATTTTTATCTGCTTGTTTTATAGACTAGTGATTATGAACCCTTTTTTTTCTCTGTCGTGGCACACTTTTAACTATTTCGAAATTTGGCAGTAAAGGAAGTTTAGAAGTCATTTACTTACCTATTTATGATAACAATTTCGGTGCGATAGAATAGTGATAACAATTTCGAATGTAAAATAAAATACTATAATATGTATTGCAAAAACAACAGTACTTTAATTAAAGGATTCATTACAATGTAATAATAAGGATACTTTTAATGAGAAATTTGAGCTGAATGTTTTTTGATAACTTCATTTATATGGGATTGTAAAACTGACTATGCTACTATCATATCGTCTTCTACCTTTAAGGATATCAATCTTTTTACGTTTTTATGTTGGCTAATACTGAAAATCCGAATTCACACAAATAAGATGTAGAAAACTGTAATGGTAGATACTGGGAACACTTGAAATTTCTTTACGTGGAGCAAGCTTTATGAAAGATCACAATCATCGAAAATAAAAACAGTTTTTAACTGCAAAAACATAGTACTTTAATGTAAAAACAAGTTTTCTTTTAAGTGTACTTTTCTTTGATTTAAACAAACTTGACTCGCGTAATATAAGAAAGCATTATAATTTTTACTATATATTAGGTTGAGGAAAAAGAAATCCATTATTTTTACGTGAACTTTATGTAACTTCTTTTGGATTCGCTTTGTAAAAAGGTTTAAAACAGCTTTCATGTAGATTTTTAGGTCTTGCGCGTAACGACCGCTGACATGCGGTTAACTTCGATCATTTTTGATATTTTATAGACATTTTCGACGATACTGTATCCACATGCGAGGTGCATCTCTAACATCAAAAATACCCGAACGGAATCGACGAAACAAAAATCGTACGTAACTGGTTGTTACAGTCTAATATAGGACGATAAACACCTTTCACAATTTTAGCCACCCGGCTATCTTTTTCGCCGTTACAAGAGAAAAACGAAAGTGTATCGAATTTTCTGTTTGTTGTCTTCCATTTTTAAAACCTTGTAATCGTAACTGAATGAATCAAACAAAAAACCGCAAGAGGATATTTTAGTGTCAAATGTCACCTTTCCAACGAGCATAAATCTGAAATTGTTTGATAGATACCTCACGAGATAGCGATCACTACAGACGTCTACCGAAAAAATAATGGATTACTTTTTCCCCAACCTAATATTTCTCTAAAATTTAGCAGCACACTTTAAGAATATGGTGGCACACAAAAGTTACGCAGTAGAGTGGTTGAGAATCACTGTTGTAAACAGTAACAGAAAAACGCAATTTTCTTTTTGTTTCATATCTGAAATTTCCTTTTCATTCTCCTTCATTGTGTTCCCAATCATTTAACCATTAGATAGATCTTAGAAACAAATTACATCTGAATCCACATTTAAAAACTCCTGAAGGAAAATTCCGGGAGTATTGAGCTTCTTTGTTGAATTTTATAAATGAATAACTCGTCTTCTTTCAACTGAAGAAAGCTAAGAACATTTACTCAAGTCGTCAAGTAAATGTCCTCAGCTTTCTTCAGCTACGATGGTTTCATTAGTAAAGTATATATGTCAAATAACCCAGATATTGTTTAATCTACAACATCATTCCAAGGATAGATTGACTATGAAGAAAGCTAAGAACCAAATTATCATCTAAATGTCCTCAGCTTTCTTCAGCTACTATGGTTTCATTAGTAAAGTCTGTATGTCAAATGACCCACATATCGTTTCTTCTGCAACATCATTCCAAGTATAGATTAACAAGTACAATGCTTCTAGAATGTCAGCTTCATGCCGCGATAACAAGCCATGATCACTTCATGCGAAAATAACTTTCAATATTTGCACCTGAAGCTATTGATTTATGATCTGACACTTGGGCTTTAAGGCAGGAATTAGATCAGATGAGATAAATTAGCTTAAAAAATTCAGGATTTCCATGTATGTAATAGTCAGTTATCTACAATTCCAAAGATTTACGGTTTTTCAAGAAAAATGTCGATCTAAGTTTCCTAACCATAAAAAAAAAAAAAAATAAATAAAAAAAAAAAAAAATAAAGATAAAAAAATTAAAGGAAACGAAATTTTTATGCTAAATTTGCGTAAAATGTTTAAATTATCATTATTAAATTAGATATATATCAATTTTATAAATTTATAAAATTTAGTTTTTTAAGCAGTGAAATGAATTACAATTAATTAAAAAATATAAATATTTACTGATTAACTTTTCATATATTAAATACATCTGTAATATTGATTTATAATGTAAGAGTTTTAAATATAAACCATTGCATTCTCTCTTCATCCTTTTTCAATCATTATTTAATTTCAGCATTCCGTAAAAGTCACCAGAAAGGTTAATTCAAATTGACCGCTTCAAAAATTCTTTGAAATCCGAAAAATTTAATAATAATTAAAAAAATCGCAAATTATCCTCAAAAATATTGTCACAAATTCATAAAAAGTATTTCGCTTATAATCTAATATGCTAACGTGGGAAAAATGGATTGATTTCGTATATAAGTCACCAGGAATCAAACTTGGTAATAAAGAAACGAAACAGAGCAAAAGTAAATTAGCTTAATAATGTGAAGCTCTGGCCTTCAACTCGCCAATTTATGAGTTTGATTTTCACTTCTTATATTACGAACTCATAGTTATTAATATGGGTAACTTCTAAGAAGTTATCATTATTTAACATCAGTGATAACTCGTATTCGTCGTCCAATCAGATTCCAGAATTTTTTACAACATGCGCAATAACATCTGCGTGTTATTTCATTTTCGTTTTGTAATCCAGACAAGAGAACTAATAATCGATTAACAGAGTTACTATTGAAAATTTTATGATGCCAAAATATTCGCCAATAGAATAAGTTTTAGCTATTTTTGCAAGTCAGAAATTAACATAATAGCGATAGATATGGTTCATTAGCATGTTATGTTTATTTAGATTGTTATAATCTTTGCTCAATTCAAATATATTTTTAGTAGTGACTTTCGTTTTAAAATATTAATTTCAAGATAAATATGACCCTCAGAATCGAATAAGATTTTATCGAAGGAAGAAAATTTTAAAAAATATGCAAAAGAATAAGCCAGATTATCTAAAAATAAAATATGGCCTCTGACAAAAAATTTAAATTGTAATTTATTAAAAAATGTTCGAGGTATTGATTAAATTATGGCAAGCCACACACAATAATGTTAATAAAAAATTCGATCTCTTTAAAAATAAAATATTATATAAAATAAGAAATAAAAAAATTGATCTAATTTATTTCATATTCCAAATCTAAATACCAACTTAGTATTCATTGGAGGATGTTGCTTCTGACGTCATATAATGGTAATATGAAAGTTGCCGATATTAGTATTTTTGTGCGTTCCTATTTTAATAGAGGTTAACGAACTTTATATGTTTGAAACTAGTTATTATTAAAGTCATTTTTACGTGCACTAACGAACACATCACATTTTAATATGATCTCTTTTATTTTATGATTTGTTATTAAATAAATTTTTTTAACACAATAATTTTGTATATTTCCTTATTAGAGCAAAACATGTTAGGAGTATTGAAAATGCCTTGTATTCTACCATCGATTAAATAAAAAGGGTTAAGCGGATTTCGGATGACTGAAATATTCTTAAATAAAAGATTCAAATTACATAAGATTTGAAAACTGCGATGAAGTTTTAGTAATTGGTCTTAGTTTCGGATTTTAGAAAAATATTAGAATTTTCTCGTCCTACCTCCCTTACACACTCATTATGTGATGTTAACAGGACCGCTATTTTTAATCGAATTTCGAATAATTGTAATATTCTAATACATAAGATTCGAACTATATAAGATTCGGATGATGGGATAAAATTTTTAGGACTGGGCTTGGATAAGGACTGTAAAATATTAGAACTCATCCTTCCTCGTCAACCTTGATATCCAGTTGAACGAACTTCTTATAATTAAGATATTGTACATTTAAGATTGAAACTGTACAAGATTCACATAATGCAATGAAATTTTTGAAATTAGACTTGGATTCAGACATTGAAATAATATTAGGACTCGTCTTTCTTTTCGATGTGTGATATTCGTGATATCCAGTTAATTGAACTTCGGATAATTGAGGTACTCTCATATTTCAGGTTCAAAATGTACAAGATTTGGATAATGTGAAAAAATTATTGGAACTTGCCTTAAATATGGGTTGTAGTAAACATTAAAACTCATCCTTCATCTCATTATGTGATGCTAACTGTGACCGTCCGAATATCGAACAAATGAGATATTCTTATATTTAAGATTCTAACTATCTCAGATTTCGGAAAATGCCAAGAAATTTTTGGAATTGGACTTGGATAAGGACATTATAAAATACAAGAATGTGTGCTTCCCTTTGTTTTGTGATATTAACCGTGACCGCCAAAAACGACGGAAGTCAAATTTTTGTTTAGCGAAAGTCCCTGAAGAAAGTATCTGAGATATATTATTTCGTCATGGTGCTACCATTCCGGCCGCCTCCTCCACCCCCGTCTTTATGGCAGGGCAATCGTCCTCGTTCGACCCTCTCCCGAAACTCGATTTTCTTTCCTCCTTTCGGGAAATTACAGCTCCGGAACTCCCGCCTCGAGGAGTAATGACTGCTAGAAATTCCGGCGCCTTATTTGGCGATATTCGAGGGGAGGCCGTTAAAGGAGCAACCCTTTTACAATCTCCGGGAAAGTGCAAATCCCGCAAGGGAGTTCTTTGGTTATTAATTGAATATAAATTGCTCTCCCCTTCCCCCCTCCCGGCCACGCTCGCTCATTAAGTCTCGCTGTCAGTGACGAAAGTGCTTGGAGACATTTAAGCGATGTCGCCCAATTTTTCTTCTTAAAAATAAAGCCCTCGGACGATTTACGCCCATGTCGATTCAAATTTCTGGCGACAAAAAAAAGCAGCCAACTCTTGATGTTAAGTTTTATTTCTCACGCAATTACGCTTCCGGATTTAAGAACTTCATTTTTTTTTTTTTCTAAATGTGAGATGGTGTTCCTCTAAATCGAAAAATTAGAAATTAGCTTTTGAAATTAGAAATAAGCCTTCCTGCGAATATGTTCTCTAAAAAAACTATCGTGTGCGTTTCCACTTGAGTTTCTACGAAATTTATTCTGGAACCGAATTCGTAGAAATATTTTTCTAAGGGAAAAAAAAATCTGTTTTTCATCAGTGCAATCCATTTGTACAAAAACTAGATTGCTAAATTAAAAGAAAATGGAAATATACAGTTATGGAATGCAACAAAAATATTTCCAAGGAAAAAAATTAAAAAAAAAAAAAAATTGGAATTATTCCTAATTTCTGTTCTTAAATTTTCTTCAAAACTTTCGAATCATAATAATGATATGAATAAAAAATAGCACATATTTTTCTTAAGAATAAATTATCATATTTCATGCATGCATAAATTATATTAAGTAATGCTGATGAATATTTTATAAACATAATTATTTTATTTTGAGTGAAATAAACGTTAAATTACATAAAATAGAATTAAAAATCTGCATTCTTAATAATATTTTTTAAGAGTTCATTTAAAGAGTTCCCTAAATTTAAAAAAAACTGTTTAAATATAATTTTATTTCATTTATTTAAAGAGTTCAAAAACTGAAAATAATTATTGAAAATGGTACAAATAAATAATTAATTTTTAAGTGTTCCTCTTTTTTAATATTTCAATTTATTTAAATCCGTTTCCTCTTTACTTTTCCACATCAGTATTGTAAGTTTTTTACTTCAGTTTATTTTCTCTCTACCTGTTATTTCTCTCACTCTCAAAGAAGTTTGGAATTTTTTTGTGATGATTTAATATTTTAAGCAAACAATCCAATCCAGGGGGACCTACAGTATAAAGTGAATACCGAATTACAATCCACGTCCGGGATGGGAATCGAACTCACGCACTTTCGAACTGCAAGTATAGCGCTAAACATTCTGTTGCCTGCACGACAATGTTGCGTTTGAAATCAGAAAGTAACAAGTAGGCTTGACTTGTGATTCGTTCAGGGAATTGTTTCACAGAATATTTTCCAGCCCAGAAGCTATAGTTTACTAGAATTCTACTTTGAAGCGAACTGAAACGAAATAACGCTACGAAACTTGATCTAAAAAAACATTTCTCTAAGCTTAATTTTTTTCTACTTCTTAAAAAATTTGGACGGAAGGATACGGTTTTAAGAAAACTGCCAAAATTTTCCTGCTTGTTATTGCGTGCAATGATTAATGACTAACCTTAAATAACAATATGCAATGAAAAAAAAATGAGTAAGAAAATTCTATAGGTCAATAAACATTCATGATGCCTTATAGAAGAGAAAGCTTATCAGTACAAAAATCGCTATTTCATAAACAGTTCTTATTTTCGTTATTTTTTTGAGATTTTTTTTTATTAAACATGAAGTTTTGTTGTTGTTGTTGTTGCAACAGCATGCTTCCCTGTATCTAGCCCTGCTTTGGGCTTTACTAGTTAGAGCCCATGGAAGCATTCGAAGCCCTTGGATACATTGGAAGGTAGTGGGTGGGAGTCTTCGTAATTTAAAAGCCGGGACCAAGCAGAAGACTCCCCAATACTTGGCTTGTAACCTTCAGAAATATCCTTTACAAGAAGGACATTGCGACCACGAAATATTTAGCGTGCCACAGCCACCATTAGCAAACATGATGGATATTTGTTTGGTTTGAGATTCGAATTCATGAACTCTGAGGGTCGATAATCAACGACTGAACCACTTAGGCCACCACGGATCTAAGAGTTGCTTGTTTCATTCCACACACACAGCTTAATGTTTACATCACTATAAACTGTCTGTAATTGGAAACATCTCACGTTCATTTGGCCCCTTGCATGTTGAGAGAAGCCGTTTAATTAGGATCAATGGAGACTTTGGACTAATATCTTTCAGTGTGATGATTTAACGGATTTATTTCTTTCGATTTGAAATTTTTCGGAAGAAAATTACAGGAAAACATCGATTGATACACGATCGTCATAACCATGATTACTAAGCGATAAAAGTATGGATTCGAACACGTTGACACAAGCTGTTAAGCCATGGTCGAATGGTTTAGAATATACCACAAGAAATTTCTGGAAATAAATCTGTGGCATCGACTTGTTCGACATGAATAAAAAAGTTGTTGAGGAATATTTTGCTCGAAAACATTGATTGCACAAACCAGTTTAAATTTTTTCGAACTACGTGCACGTTTGTGGAAGCCGATACATATATCATCGAATGGTTTGGACACATGACATTTACATTTTGACGACATCGACTCGTTCAATTGGAAACCAAAAATTAATCGAAATATATTTTCCTTTGTTCAAACTATTTGCATGTTAAGAATAGAACAGAAAGGAAATAATAAAATGAAAAACAGCAAATTTCAATTTCAATTATTAAGGCTGATTTTTTTTTTTCAGTTATTTTAAAAGTGTGAAAGTTTACCAATTTAATATTTCGGCACAGATTTTGAGATCACGTTGTGGATAACATAACTGCCACAATCTACTGTACAATAGTAAAATATCTGAAACTCAATCACGTATTTTTTTACATAAGAACTTTTCATCAACAGACTTTTAATTTTAATGTATTTTTATTATCTACTAGTTTGAATATTATTCTCGATTTTAGACAGTCAAATGAATGCAAAGAAGGTTAATTAGTAACGATATCTAAAAGTACGATTTCTTTTTTGATGATTATACTATACCTAAAATAATGATGAAAGTTGAGATAAAACTCTCCTATTCTACTGTAAAGTGTAGGTGTCATCTGTACAACCAGTTACACACAAATATCGTTGATCTGTGAGAAAAACTATGATTAATAAAAAAGTAAAAATTTAAAAGTTTAAATTTTAGGAAATTGGTAACATAAAAGTCTATTCAGGTACATGATGTTTATTCATGCGCGTAAAGATGCAAATCCTCTTTTTTATCCGACATCATTCATCAAGTTTTTATATGTTACGTCAAGGATATGAAGTTATTAATGAACAAATGCTAAACGATACAGTGTGCACATTTAGTGGATTTGATACCCCCCCCCCCATTATTACGGGTTTTTAAATTTTGAAACCCCTTACTAGGAATCCTAACAGTTGTTATAAGGCATTTTTATACAAATAGCGGATGATACCTTTTGGGAGGACACCCAAAAATTTTCCAAGCACGCACCTCGACAGGGTGCATGTATAAGGGAAAGCAACTTTCCTATCTTAAACATAAGTTGGGACTTAATTTGATTCCTTCTCTTCTGAATAGGTATACTCATAGGCCATGTTGAGCTCTATACACTTTAAACTATTTGTCCCGGTCTAATAAGCCCTCATGTACAAAAAGTGACCATAACATGACAAAAAAAGCAAGTCTAAGTATAATATTATATTGAGCTTGCTGCTGTTAAGGAAATGCTCAGATCTTCATTTCAACAGTTCATGGGCTTGATTCTCACCAAGCGTATGGATGTTTCTAGCGATTCTGAATCCATTTTAAAATTGTAATTTCTGGTCTTATTTTCTCTTGCGTATATAAAATTAACGGTAGGAAGACTTAATAAACGTGAAATCTTAAGAATAGACTAAATATCAAAAAATTCAAAATCTAAATCCTCAAATTACTTAAAGTATGTATGAAAAAAAAATTATCATGCAACCCACTTACGAATTTAATCATCATGGAAACAAGGACAGTCAGTGTAATTCTGATATTCACAGTACCGTATCAACTTTAATTTCAACAATGAGCTTTCTAAATGTGCGTAGTCCCCATTAGTCTCTTCAATAATATAAACTTTAGTATGATGTATTTTAATAATGGAAACACACACACACACATTTGAATGCCACTGCATTTGAAACTTTTCTTACTTTGTGTTCAGTTGCAAGTCAGTCATGAACATCGGAAAAAATCATTCAAATCTAATAAATATATGCACTTAAAAACCTTGAAATAATCATAGGCAAAATCCTAAATTACAGATTGTGCACGCAAACGGAAAGCATGTGTACACAGCTAATGTATAAAAACAGCAGCTGCACTTGGAAAATTCATTATCAAACATGTACGAAAATGCTCACCATACTTGTTCAGCAATAATATCTAAGCAAATCGATACCTATAAAACCTTTATATTCTGTGTGTGCACCAAATTTTTGTTCATGGCTCAATTAAGAATGAATGCACGGAAGGGAATAAAACTCTGCTTATTGATTGATGAAAATATTGGTCTTTGACAATCATAAGAAATAGGATGTTTCATTACAAATTGATTTTATTTTTATTAATTACTTTAAACCTATTTAGCGCTGATTTTAATTCTCTGTAAGGTGGCTTAAGTCCTGATGTACTCTATTCAGGAACTGTACTCGCTTCAAGAACGAAGGCGTCTCGTTTTTTTTTTTTTTTTTTTTATGTTTTGATTGAAATGGTCATCTATGCTTAGCTATTAGGTGGAGAGAGAAAAATTATTCACAGCTTTAGATTACTATTTCTTTCTACATTGCCGCAGTATAATATTGTAAATATATAAATAATAATATTTACAATTTTTTATATTTATTTTGAAATGAAGTATAAATCTTGCGGATAAAATGTATGGGTAGGTATGATCGAAATATTCAATGATCTTCATGAATATGATAATAAACATATGAATGTATTATACTTACAATTATTATATTTATAAAGCATTGTTTTCTCGTCTCTGCAGCGAACGTGTTTTCGTTTTTCTCAGTATGCCACCCATAGGAAATATATTCAAACGCGGATGAAAAGCTTACACAGCGTTTTAAACAAATGTAAGTAAATAATACGCAATTTTTCCAAAGTGAAATTTTCCATTGAAGGCCATAACTAGAAAAAATTGATGAGCTTGGTCCGTTGGAAATTTACCAAATATTATTAACTAAACGATGGTCACTTTTGCTAAGAATAACTGGGACATGCAAATCCCTTTCATCATCAGTATTTAAATTTAGTTTGTCTCTTGCAATAGGCTTCCATCTACTTACTTCTGCAGATCGAAGCTACTAAAAATATATAAAAGTTTCTCAAATTTGAATAATGGTCCAGTGACGAGGTCGACAGCCAAGCCATCACGATCTTCTAATTTCCCCCTTATCAACGGTCGATTAGACTTATGAAAGATTAATGTACATAAGTTTTTCTCAACAAATCACTTGTACCAAGTATTGAACTCGTTGTTTTGCGTACATGTGAGTGAAGCAATCCCCTACAAAACAGCTTAACACAAAATTAATAATTTTTTTTTCAATTCATAAAGAAGCCATAAACTTAACATTGCATGTTAAGTTAATTTGTCTTAGACTGGGATAGATCTTGTTATTGTAATATGTTTAAAATTGCCTATGTATTCCTCTCGATTGAAGCCTCTAAGCCAAGGATGGGTAGACTTTTCTTGGTCACAAGAAACGTTTAATTTTTTTTGTCTCGTGATCATCTTCAATAATGATCGGGGTTAAACAAGCATATTTTAGCTATCCTGATGACAGAATTAGATTAGGTGATCCACCGATCCACTATGGTCCCCTTTAATGCCCACCCCTGCTCTAAATACAGGCAATGACTTTGTAATTTTGAGCAATGGTCAAGTGAAGTGATAGACACTTGACCTGATAGCTGGTTTTCTTCTTTCTACACTCCATAAGAATAGGGACATTAGACATTATGTGTTTTTTAACGTGTTATTGAATCCCCTAAATTCCGGGCTGAGTTGACAGCCGAATGGTTAGCGCTCTTGCTTTCTGTTCAAAAGTTCGTGAATTCAAATCCTACCTCGGGTATGGATGTTTGTAGTAGTCCGTTGGTATCGATCTAATTAGCACTTCTGCGCAATACATGACCGTTAAGAGACAAACAAATCCTACATTGCTTTATTTACTGGGTAAAGCGATTCCGTTCTTATTAGGAGAGTAACATTACTCAAAATACTAAAGGAAGCATGATTCTAAATATTGTTTTGAAAATGAATACATCAATTCATATTTATCAATTAGCCTTACCGGAAAAAAATTGATTTTTAAATGGACACAAGACAATCACTAAGCATATTTTTCAATTACAACAAGAATACATCCCTAAACTATTTATTATATTTACGGAAAAAGACCATTGTCGGAAACGATTTTTATGTTTAAAACAATAAGCAGATTTATGTAAAACAGTTCCCATTCAATTTCCATGATTCAGACTGTAGTGTTCAGCAAATAAAAAAGAGAAATACAGATTCAATTGTATATCACCAAGCGGCTTGAAACAAGTCCTTTACGAAATTACAAACAGTGCAAAAAAATGTACCACAGACACCAAATTTCCTGTTAAGAAGAAATAGGTCAATTATAACTAAATTATTCTGGATTTTTCATGAACAGAAATTTAAAGGGGGGGGGGAAAGCTTTGAGACCATGTATACTCTCAGCTACGTAGCAACATTTTAAAACAGTAACTCATTTTAAAATAATTTTGTAAAGATGGTTGGTTGAATATGATAGCTCGATGACAAGAATACTTACATTCTTTCTCAAAGGTTAATACCAAGTACACACTGTTTTCTTCTTGATATGGTTTCCTTCCAATTATTGTCTTTCAAATAAGGAGTAAGGACACGAAAACAGACTACATTTTCACATTTTCAAGAAAAAAAGTCTATTGCATTATATAATCGAATTCTCATTTATGTCATTATTCCCTTAAACAAAACTAATTAGTGCTAAACCGGAATATTGTTACTGTTTTCGTTTGCAAATTATAATAGCTAAAAACTCATGAGATACTTTCATGAAATATTCCATTCAAGACTGCTTTTTACATAGCAAATATCAGTATAAAAGCCACACTTAAGTTTGATTGGTACTTAAGAACGCTTGGAACATTTAGACAACTTGAGAACTCTTGTTGAAAATGGAGATAAACCTCCAAAAACATGACCCAATTAGTTCCCATCTGTCATAATTGATACTAGCTCAAAGGAAATAAGTTTTTCGGTCATTTACAGATTGACAAGACAAAACCAAGAGAAAGTAGCAATGAATATGATTCCATACAACAAAGCTGGTACTGTTTACTCTGTGATGTTGTTATGCCATTTACCCCTCATGATTATCTACCTCACAAATAGATCACAACTCATCATTCATCTATTCGAAATATTTTTTCACACAGTTCCATCAAGTCTTCAATTAATCTAGTCGGTATATCTTTATGATAGCAATCTGTCTCAACATCGACTTAGTGTTTTCTTCCAGTCTTTTATAATTTTAATTGAATAAGTTCATAAGAAAAGTTATATATATAACGGAAATAATATGGTCATCAACACAAGTATTTACATACTTCATATTATTTTAAAACACATAATTTAATAATAAATTTCAATTATTTTATTTTTCAGAAATCAAAAGATTTTAATTTTTTGCTTTTTTAAAATTTTCTTTTAAGAAATACTTAAATTAAATCTAGACTATACAAACCAATCGTTAAAATTAAATTTAATTTAAATATTTTTTTGAAGTATAGCGTATTAATTTAATCATAAAACTGATGAAAATATTCATTGCAAAACATGACACTCATTTTATAGACTGTTTAATATACTCATAGGAGAATGCAATACTTACTATAAAAATACTCATTAGAGAACTAAATACTGATTATAAAATTACCCTGAATACTTGTTACAAAATAACAATGATATTTAAAAATGCTCTAAATACACGTTATAAAATACAACAGTCACTATGTAGAATACTCAGAATATTCCTTACACTGTACTCATTAAACAAATTACTTAGAATGTTCGTCCCAGGACATAATACACATTACAGAAACAGTTCAGAATACTCGTTACAGAACACAATATTCATTAAGCAGATTGCTTTGAATACGCTACCTAAAACAATATACTCATAAAATCAATTGCTTTGAATACTCGTAACAAAACCCAGTACTTGTTATATATAGACTGTTTTTATTATTCATTACCTGATAACCAGTTCTTTCCTTCATGAACCCAAATTATGCGCCCAAAGCCGTGGTTATTGTAGTTACTCTATGATTAGGGTGTTATTGGCAAACTGTTACCAATGAAACACAGATAAGACACACGGTTAGCAAAGCTCTGTGCCAATTCACTTAAATGTTGAATATAATTCTTTTTTCTTTTTATCGTAAAAAATAAACTTACTGTCTCGCAGAAAACCTGCTTATATTTCGACACTCGTTTGAGTTTTTATAAAATAAAAAAAAAGAGTTATTGAAAAAAAGAAAAGTCTTTCTTTCTGTTCTATGACAATACAACTTATGTCCATTCTGCATATGTCCATTCTGCATATTTTTATAAATTCTTCATTCTATTCTTTTTTATGTACTTCACCAAAAATTAAAAGAAAGCAGCTTCATTGCAGTTTTCCTTTAAAGGATTCTATCATGAGATTCAAAATTAGAGTTAAAGAATTAATAAAAAGCGTGGGAAGATAAATTACAAATCTACAGGACTAATAACAGTTTCTGTTTGAACTTCTATTTTATCATGAAAATATTTTTGAAATTATGGTTTCAATTACAAGAATAATTAGAAAAAATTAAATGAAACTAATGAAATAATCTTTTAAAAAAAAGTTTAGAACTAACTATTCATTTTTTTAAATATTTACATTTCTTGAATATTATTGGAAATTATTCAATTTTACTTCTTAATTAAAACTTTTTCAAACAATGATTTGTATATTCATTACTTTCATCATTGAAAATTGAATTTACTAATCATTGAAAATGATTGAATATTTAAAATGATTTGAAATATATTTATGATTCTAATTCATGTATTAAAAATATATCTATATTTCAGCTTTTAATATTTTTCAAACCCTTTTATTCTTTTAATATAATAGCTTCTTCTTCTTCTTTGTGTACTTAATAATCCCTATATTTTTTCGAATATTAAGTCATAATACATCACTGAAATAATAATTTTACTTTTGAGTGACATAATAACGATCCTTAAAGGAAACCTAATCTGATGTTTGCTGATCTCATAATATATTTAGATTCGAGAAATCTGAAAACTAGATTAGTGCTTAAGTAGAGAAAATTAATGAGCAACAAATAATTTTAAGTAAAATATTGGTTGAAACAGTTAATACTTTTATATCATGATATTTAATTCCTAATTGATTCCAATGGAATATATATATATATATAGATATATATATAATTTATAAATGAAATACACAATAAAATAAAGAAATAAAGAGAGAATTAAACATCAGATAAGTTAAAAAAATTTAAATAGAACTAATTAATCTCCATCAATTTTATGTTACATAAGTTTAATTAATCCTGATGAAAATTATACAAAAAGAGAATAAAGTAATTTTTAACCATCAAATTAATGATAAAATAAAAAATTTGTATAATAGATTAATTAAAACAAAATATTGGTGGAAGCAATATTAATCTGCATTATTTTAGAATTATGCATTAATTTATTTTTAGAAAATATGTAAAAAGCAAACAAATAACACCTGTTATCAGTAAATTAGACACCCAATGCAGTAAGGAAAATTGATCAACAACATATTTAATAAGAATAAAGATTGAATTAATACATTAATTTTTACAGAATAATTTTGATTTCACGAATTAATCCCAATAAAAAATATAATAAAGAAATAATCTACAAATTAGAATAGCAATAAAGTAATGGAAACTGATCAGCAAAATATTATTTAAAATAAAATATGTAGAGTTCTGTATATATTAACTGATTTTAATAGAAAATATATAAAAGAAATATATGGTTTCCTTCACTTCATTACGAGTCTGCTAATTAGACTCGTAATGAAGTGAAGGAAACCATTTCATAATAGATTATCAAAATGAAATGAAGATGGAATCAGTTACAATATGCAGATTAATAAGACTCCAGTAAGAAATATATCGAAAAAAATGTTTTTTTAATCTGCTTATTAGACTTGCAAGGAAATAAAGAAAATTCATAAACCAAGGATTAGTTAAAGCAAAATATAATAAAAAGTAGTGTATTATATACATTCATTGAGATTCCAATGGAAAATGTATAAAAAAAGAAATATATTAATCTGTTAATTAGACTCGCAATGAAGTAAAGTAAAACCGTGATCAGAAATAGATACTTAAAATAAAATAGAGATGGAATTAGTTATAATATACAGATTAATATGAATCCAGATTAATATGATTTTTTAAATTTGCTAATTAGACTTGAAGTAAAGTTACTCATAGATATGTAATGGATTACTAAAATTTTAAATATTGTAGAATCAATCATGTTACACAGAATAATATATTAATTTCAATGGAAAATATATAACAAAAAAATAAACATGTTTTTAATCTGTCCATTTGACTTGAAATAAAAAATAAAGAAACTTGAAGCAACGCAATAGATTAGATAAAATAAAAATATCTGGAATCGATTAATATATTGTTTTTAATCTGTCTAGATGTCAATTAATGTGAAGTCATCAATGCTTTCAGATCAGGACTCATTCATGGAATTGTGAGAAGAAGAAAAATCGTGCAAGGTGTGAATTTGCAGACGATCCCGAGAACGGGAGTTGCAATTTCCATCCTCACGGCACCTCTCCGAACAATGATCGTTCCGAAGAGGCATTGTTTTCCTTCTTTTACTATCTGCTCACGGGAGGGGGGCAGGGGAGGGAAGGTGTATTGTTCCAAACACCAGCTGACGATAACGATCCGCCGCGGTTGCAATCCCTCCCCCACCCGGCCACCCTCCGACTACTTATCAAAACCTGGAATTCGTATACCCTTCAGATTACCGCGCTTCGGAGCAAATCATTTCTCCCCTCCCTCCACCCCTTCAACCACCCCCTCCACTCTCTCTCAATTGGTTTCTTCTGATTTCACGATTGAACGCCGAATTAAGCGGATTGTCATCGGCTCCGATCGCCAAAGTGGAATCGAAGAAATGCACTGTGGGAAAAGGAGGATACATTTATCTGAAAATCGCTAATTTTGGAAATTTAAAATAAAATAAAGAAAAATAAGACACATCTTGAATTTGGAGAATTGGAGATTGAAATTAAGTCTTGTGGATATCCCGTCGATAATTTTGAATGAAATGCGAACTATTTTTTTTTCCCCTTCATTTTTTGTGACTGGAAAAATAATGCTGCTTATTCGTCGATAAAGTAAATTCTGTGTCAGATAAAATCAAAACCTGATACTGACACTTAGGATTGATAGTGAAATGTATCATTTTTGTGTCCGAAAGGTTGTAAGTTCGTTGCCTAGTCCAACGAATCTTGTTGAGAAGTTCAATATACGTTAAAAAATTCTGTAGAATCTTATTTACATCTTCTTATTTGGTGAAGAAAAAGAATGAACACAGTTCAAGTGTTGCATCATTTTGGTCAAAAATCATTTGAGGATTGACATTGATTAACATTTTTGGTCGACGGAAATAGGCAAACGATAACAAAAACAACGAAAAGCTTGTTTCTTAGGATTGGTTGTTAATTATTTTTCGCATGCTAGGATTAAATAAATCGAAACCTGTTGTGTAAAGTTGATTCCAAACCGATTGCAAACATCTATATATCCAAAGTTTGAATCGAACTCATGAGCTGCTGAACTAAAGTCTACAGAGCTAAATATTTAGGTAAACTAGTGCTAACATTGCTTAATAGTTTTTTTTTTCGTAATATATATAAAGGGTTATATAGTTAACTCTTTGAGTAATCAATTATTGGAAGACTGTTATGTATTGAAGTATGCATATGACGAGTCTCACTCGTCAAATGTACCCAAAGACTTAAAAATACACGATGGATTAATGATGATATTTTGGATTTAATTGTTTGTTACTCTACAGTCATCTTTGGCAAATGAGGGCACACTCAACTGGACTCGTGGTCTTAAATGGATTCCAAGCTATCCGTACCTGACGAAGAAATCGAACTCACAAACTGTTAAACTGAAGACCAGAGTGTTAATTATTCAGTGATGATTAGGATATAACTAAAACTCAATGCAATTAAGAATGAATTAATAAAAAAGGAGACAGCAAAAACCATTCAGAATCATATTTTAAATTAATGATGATAATGATGACGATGATAATTTTAATAATAATGATAAAATTAAGAATAAAAAACGATGATGATGACAATAAAAAGCACGTCGTTTTAAATAGACGTCGCGGTGATTCAGACTGATTCGCTGCTGCCATTAAACCTCAAGCGAAGACAATTGACGCGACTCTGTGTTGCGTTCGGGTATGCAAATGAGGCATAAAAGTAAAGGCGAGACCACCCCGGCCGTGTGATGTATTGGTCACGATCTCCACTTCCAGTGCGCGACACCTGGAACGGATTTCTCAATTTGTCCGCACATCTCTGCCTGCTGGAAAACGGTTTAACGGCCACGAAAAAAGAATTCAGCGGGCTGTATGAAGTCTTATTCCATCCCACTTACGACGCGCTTCTTTTTTTTTTCTCCTTCTCAACTCTTTTGAAAGGACTGTTATTGTGCTTTCGAATCACCCAACATATGTGGAAAGATTCCTGAGAAGGGAAGTCTCTAAATTTTTATTCATTAAATAGCACAATGGAGCTTTTTACATATGGAGCTCAACAAAACAGTGCCAGTTATTCTTCGCCTTCAATTTCATTCAACACTGATTGGCCGTAGTTTCCAGTGGATATCGTGATGAGAAAAGATAACGATTCGGAAAAATAGCGATATTTACTATTTTTGAATATTTATTATTTATATAGCTCCGTCCAAAACGCTGTTTTACATGAAGAAATGCGATTTCGCGAACAGATCAGATGAAAACGAATAGAGTGTGATGTGAAACATTTGAAATATTATTTTAATTACCAAGTTGTAAGACACTGAATTAAGGATTCTTTTCACGTGTTTTGAATGCATTTCTGATCAGAGGCATACTGGAAAAACCGAAAACATCATTCATTGAAGAGAGCATAAACAATACTTTTTTAAAAAAATTCAAAAAATGGTGAAATATTATTGTTTTATTTTTTCATTTTTTTAAAAAAATTTAATTTTGAAATATGGAATATATAATATATAAAATCAATTTTAAAATTAATATGAATATTAATTTTGAAAATTAGTAGGATACAAAGTCATCCATAGTTTTTTCTGAGCGGCCAAGAATTTGTGCATAATTGACAGTTTTAAAAGGTGAAAAGATCTCCCGTTTTGAAATGGAAATAGTTCCAGAACGGTGTGCATCATAGGATAAGCAGCTTTACAAGTAATAATGATTCAAATGAATTACAAATACTGTAATTAAAGATTTGAAATTTAGCACATTCTAACTGGAGACTAATATTTTGATATGTTTAATTTCATTCATTATAGTCATCCTCTCGTCGATTCCAAATAATAGTTCACCCGTCACACAGATTAAGGATTCTATAAGGTAAACAAGAAAGTTCTTGCCCTTTTTAATGATCCCAACGAACATGACCAACAGAATATGTAGCCTATTGTTAGACCTCGAAGTAACCACCATCGGCTTCCAGCATCTTCTGCAACGTGTCTCGGATTGTGCAATCACCTTTCTGTAAAACTCTGGTTTGTCTGACGCGAAGAAGGCCGTGAGTAATTGGAGCAAATCTGCTTCATTAGTGAAGGATTTTCCACAAAGATTGATGGTCCAAGGAATAGAAAAAGAGGCAATATGATGCTGCAAGGTCAGGTAAGTAAGGAGGATCGCACAAAGTCTCCCAATCAATTCGCTGTGTGGTATTCCTGGCCACTAGCACGACAAGCGATCTCGCGTAATCAGCTCCTTCTGTTGCAATACCTGTTGCACTCGTTCCATTTGCCGCGAGTACAAATCCTCAGCTACTGTTTGGAACGTGGTTAACAGTTCATAGTGAACCACTTGACTACTAATCCATCAAATACAACGCATAATCTTGCACGGATGCAGAGGGACAAAACCCCAGACCTGAAAGTGTGAAACCAGTGCTTCGCATTCACAGCACTATCCCCAAAAAACTTGACACATTCGGATATTGCAGCTGATGATCCCACTTTGAATTCGTAAAGCAAACAACTCCGAATGAACTCCTTGGACATGTCGATTTATCTGCGCTACTGTACGGGTTACGATTGATGAATGTGAATGGTAGACCTGCTTTTATAACAGCTGATATTCGTAGTTTCGAATGATCGGTGTCAACCACCTTATACACTGATTTGTATACTTATTCTCATTCCATTGAATGCCAACGCGAAAACGGCAAGAACTTTCTTGTTTACTTTGTATTTATGTAGATAGTTTATTTTTATTTTCTATAATATTACCTTTCTATGGCTAACTTGTGACAGAAACTTGAATTATAGTAAATTTCGAGAGTAAAAAGAAGTTCTATCAAATGAACTTCTAAGAAAATAATTTCAATTTTTTTAAATCTAACACTGTTTTGATGGAATTTTAAATTAAATTTCCTGAATGAAAAATAATTTTACCATCTTCTTCATTTTTAATTAAAATGAAAATTATGGGGAATACCTGGCATGTTTTCCCTAATTTATTTAATTCAGAATATAATAGGATATATATAGGTAATGCCTTCCATGTTTTCCATAATTCTTCAGTTCAGAATATAAAAATTCAAAATATATGAAATTTTAATTCAGAATATCTTATATTGAATTTCTGAGTACCAAATGAACTTACTATAAATAGTTTAAGATTTGATGAAATATATGCTGCGCACAGCCTATTTCTGCGAATGAAATCGATAAACAGAGTTAATCATTACGTAATTTTGAATCAAGATCAGTTGGTTAGGTTGGTGAAGACAGAAATACCAATTGAAGTACAAATAAGAGCCTCCCCCTTTTCTTAAGTCCTGTAGGCTGCCTCATAGGGGCAAGGGGGTGTCCCTTGATGGAGTGAACGAATTATGTAGGGAGTTTATCTCCTTGTAGGGTCATCCTAGGCGTGAGGGTCACTCCTTTTTATCCATTTAAGTTTGTACGCATTGGAACTGAGTCAGTTTTCTACCGCGGTGCTCCAGTCTTCGGATATAGAAGCTGCCCAGTTTCCCTCCCTATTAACAAGACACAAGTCTGGGCATATCCAGGCAGAATCCTTATGATAACCTATTGAAAGTTTTGGACTTTCTTAAAATGAACAAATTTATGGACTTGATATAGCCTCGCTATATTTAGGGATTGGCATCATCATCACACATAACACCCTGCAGGTTCGATAAGTCAAGTATCTAACTGACAGAGAAATTTAATAAAAAGATGTATTATTAAATCTTATGATAACACGATTAATTACGGGAAATAATTAAGGCTAATACGAATAAGTTACTCCAGCTGCTAATCCCTACTGAATGAAGGTGGTAAACACAGCGAGTTGCTTCGTAATATTGATTTGCGGTCAAATGACCAGGTCGACATCTGAGCTAACACCAACCTTTCCAAATATCCCATGAAGAAGCATTGAATCGTATACAACTTTATATCTGTCGGCTCCCTCACCATCATGGTCCTTGATTGTGTTAAGTATCAAGACCATTTCATTTACTGGAGTCTGGCTTCAAGCTCCAAATCTGTTCCAACTGATTGAAGGGTTAAACCCCACCCACGCTAAGCATTTTGTGGTTTGATGAAAAACTCCTTTAGCCGACATCTTACTACTGCCTATCGGTGAAATTACGAATCATTCAAGATGGAAGATTTCCGATTTGGATAGGTAACTTAGACGGTTAATTTTTTGTCAGTTTGGCAGTCGTACAAGTAATTATCATCTAAATATTGTCCACACCTGGTTAATACTTGATTTTGGCATTAAAAACTCGGAGCCAAATTTTTTATACTATTTATGACGTCATTCGATTAATAAAATTTTGCTATGATTGTATGACTTTTTTTTTAAATTGAAATCACTCTATTCAAAACAGCTGAATGCTATTTATAATTCAGTAAAGTATTTTATGACTTGTGCAATATAAAATAAAAAATATCTCAATCAGTCAATGTCATTATCACATCCGTCATTATTTATCACTATTTGTCATTCCCTAAAGGCATCATTACCATTTTTTATACCATAACCATTACTAAATGATGGATTTAAATATAATCGGTGTCATATAGCACAATAAGAAATGGACCATTTCACTTGCAACTAAAAAAAAAATTGTGATAGCATAAAAACCAAAAATGACGATTTGTGATTCAGAAAATGCGCGCCATTAGTGCGCCTGACTTCGATTCAAATCAGAAAACCTATTTCCGGTAATAAAAAACTATTAATTTAAGTATTAAAAGAAATCATTTCGATTTTTTTTTTTCACCTCTGTTTAGTAATTAGGTATCAATCGAAGTTAAAGGTGTTGGGCTCGTGCGAAATGAAGAAAGAAATTTCCGCCGTGTTTAAACCGAAATGTGGTGGCTGTACGAGCAAATAAGAGTGCGTGCCGCAGATAGCACGAAGTTCGTGACGACCCCAAACTTCGGCGAATCGGTTCCAAACCAGAAAAAACCTGTCACGCGTTCTTTTATTTTCCCTAATCAAATAAGAGTGCATTGTGGACAAGCAAATAAAAGATGCTCGGATTGCTCATAGCTGCTACCCGATTGCTTTTGTCGCTAACAGGAACTGCATAAAACCTCGCCAACTGTCGTCGTATTTACTCAGAAGCATTTTCGGATTTTTTTTATTAGCATATTTTCATGCAGTGATTATTCACTCGTAATCACCGATTACGGAAGATTAATGCTAGTTATTAACTATATTTACGTTGTGGTTAAGTTAATTTAGGTAGGTTGGTTATGACGGACATATTTGGAGCTCTATGCTAACATACTTCAACTCACATTGAAGAGGATGACTACAGAGGATTTTTCTAAAATTAAACATACATAGCATAGGTACCCACACATTTATAGGCAACCATTCATACAAGGAAAGGACAAAGACAGGAGAGAAAGCGAAATTACATCCATGCTCAAACCGGGATTCGAACATAGGACCTCCCTATCCACAGTCAGGCACGCTGACTACTAGACAGGGTAGGTGGCAAGTTAATCTAACGCGATGTACTTTTCTGGTTGTTGATTTTTGACGAGCAAACAAACCCAGGCAAGTGAATTATGAATTTAAATCACGTTTAACTGACGAGGTCGAACCATGCGTTGGCATAATCCTTTCCCCAAAGTACACCAACTGAGGGACCTCGGATGTTAACCCCTTCGCGCGGGTAGCGCAAACGCGTGCTTATCGCGGAGGCCGGCAGTTTCTTACGCGAGCGTTTGTCCAGGGTCGGTTCCCAGCGTTTGTCCTTTTTTGCTATTAAGCCTAAATCCATGAAATTTCCAAAATATCAACGCGACATTCTTTATGATCAGAATATATCATAGTATCACTATCACTACTATCAGAATCTGTATCTCGGAATCAATATCTGAAATATTTTGCATCATTTCTGCTATTTCATGCACTGTTAAACATTTTCGATGCTTCGACAGTGTAACGATAAAAACAGAAAGAATTCACGTCTAACAAGATCTAATTAAATTTCTAAAAACTGCAAATTGAAATACCCAACGCTTTAGCGAAAATAAAACTTCTCTACTTACAATAAACAACTAGCATGTGTGAATTTAAAGAGACGTCATAAAGCACGCCATTCGGAAACATTTATTTCCCCTTTTGTTTTTACAATGAAAAACACGTGTATGTGAGTCATGCTCTCTCATTTCGAGTAGAAGGTCTAATGTACATGTATCTGAAACCATATGGACATACAGTGCCATCTTGTGGCACTGTATGTCTTAGCTTTTATAACGTTCCAGGACACTGGCACAAATACGTGACAGTCGGGGCTGAACGGGAAAACGCTCTAGCACGTCTGCGTGTCGGACGGGAAGTGAGTGTGTTCGTTGCTGGCACGTAGACGTGACAGTCGGCTCGAAGGGGTTAAGAAACTCTTTATGTAGCTTAAATTTCTCAGCAGAATGATTTCAGCTGAGTGGAGTACCGAGGTCGCTATCTTTTGGACACGTGTCTGTCGCTTTTCATCGTAATACTAAAACAGCAGCGAAATTAACTTAGTGGATAAAGATAAAATAATGAAGCAAGCCACTTATACGGTAAATAAACTATCCTATGATCTCTGAAATGAAAGGTCCCGGGTTCGATTACAGCCACTGTTGAACAATGGCAGATGAATGACATGCTTCTGCATTTTGCCTACATATATATCGCATATCGCGAGTAAGTGATGGTTGTGAGCTTGTCGAGTTTATTTCCTTACGATAGATGAATATGGTCTTCTATCTGAAACTGTTTTTGTAATGTTGTAGTTGTATAATATGGTTACTATCTATAAATTACGCTGTACGTGGGTAGCTGCTGGCTCACGGTGGTTTAGTGTTAGAACAATTTGTTTTGGAAAAAAATGTCTCGGATTCCATTCCGGAAACTGTTGAACAGCGGAAAATAAAAGTTGTGTTTATGCCTCCGCATGCACGTCCATAGGGATGATTTCTAGGGAGTTTTCTGGATTTCTTCCCTTTCAACATAAGAGTACTGTCTGCTATCTATAAAAATTCCTGCAATAGAGCAACATATGCTGTGCTATAAAAATACCTTACAATAAATGTAAATGAGAATATACACTAAGCATTTAAAGTGAATAAAAAATAAAAATAACAGGTGCCGAGTCTTTTTATATTGGATAATAAATAAACTATCCTAGTAATGAAACTGTAGTAAAACCAGTAATAAAATTTTCCAGGTTCAATTCCACCCGCTGTTAAGAAAATTATTTCTTAAACCAGACGGAACCAAACGGAAAATCGGTGTTATTTTTAATTTATGTGTGCACATATGTTGGAGTTAGTTGCTAAAGAGTTTTCATTGTTTCCTCCTTTGCGACACATGAATATGGTCTTTATTTTATGAAAAATCTTGTCTGAAGACAAGTACGCAGTCATTGGCTCACACAGGAGATCACTCTTCAGAACGAATATCCCGGATTCGATACTAGCCACTATAAAGCAACTGAATTTGTGTTGTGTTTCTGTCGTCTGCTTACATGTCTGTAGGGAAGGTAAGATTCGTCTTGAACAAAGTACTGGAAATCTGCCGGCGTAAGACGTAAAACGTCTGTCGGAGTAGTTGCTTGGAATTTCATGGTTTCTTCCTTTGCGACACTTGATTGCGGCCCCACCCTCTATCTAATAAAAGTTCTGCCGGAATTTAACTGATGTGATAAATATTATTATACCTTAGGAAGTAGGCTTCCTCTACACGGTGTCAATAGTCAATATGCACAATTATTGTTTAAAGAAGTCATATATAATTTAAGATACTGGGCAGTTTGCCTTGAGCTTACCTTCAAGGTATTAAAGTATTATGCAATGCGAACAGTAAATAAAAATATTCGATATATATTAATAAATATGTCAATCAATAATTAATAAAAGTGCCATTAGAATTTCTTCAAAGAGAAAAGTTAAGATAAAGTTTATGATTATCTTGCTAACTGAACACTCGCTTATATTATTCATCTCAATAACTTCTCCTAATTCTAGGTTTAAGAGCCACGCCTATCAACCACACCAAAGATTTTTTTTCTCTCCTTGTTATAAGGATTATGGAGGAGTTTATTTGTTAACTGATTCGTCAAGTTCTAAGTTTTTGCACGTCATTATATATGTACACATGAAGACTATAAAAATCTACAATTCACTAGCATTATTTCTATAAAACTAATAATAATTTTCCAAAAAAAATTATAAATAAAATTAAATAAAAATAAATTTTATATTTCATTTCGTTTATAATATGTTCTAAAAATTTGTCTTTCGTTCTTTCGGAAAAAAAAGAAGTGAATTGACCCTGAGCAAAAGGCATTTACCATTCAGGGTTTGGTTTGCTTAATGGTCATTTTTTGCATAGGAGGCCAAATTAGAACAGAACCTACAGTTTAAAGTGGATTCCGAAGAACTACAAACATCCAAGCCTAAGGTGGGATTCGAACCCACGAGCTGCTGAACCGAAGGTCATTCGACCACCAATTTTCAGACAGGCTACAACAGATTTATTTCCTAAAAATTACTTGAAATTTTTCTCCAATATGCTAATAATTACCATACCTAAAAGTTTGGCCCTCAGTAGCTTGGTGAGGAGAAAAAATATCATATTTGGAATGTAGCTGGTTCGAAACCTGACCCAACCGAGGACCATCATGTTCAGAGGAACAATGCACGTAAGTAGCTCTTGTAAGATCTATTATTTCCCCTGTGTGTCGACGCAGGAATCAGCTCTAAAATCTATTTATGGCCTGATATTATTGGTTTATATCTCGAATCGTGGTAGTCTGGCAAGATCTTGTCCGGAAGACTGTGGGTTCGATACTTCCATAGCCAAATATCTCTGTATAAATGGATCTACATGCTCCTTAAAATTTCCATCCAGCCCAATGTATTTTTGTTAGCATGGAGAGAATGCCACCTAGGGTGACGATCTGCCTATTGGTTTGAAGTTATGGGGAGGTTGACTTTATTCAGCGACAAAAATAGGCACAGCCGGAAACGTATCGCAATAACCTAACCTTGATTTACGCCGCGAATCTTGGAATCTAGCATCGAGACATTTCCCGACACTAGCTTCCGTTTCCGTT
>JAPDSC010031707.1:21515-33947 GCA_026290005.1 Latrodectus geometricus | reverse complement strand
GATAATATTAAAATCATATTTAATTGATCCAAGCTACGTCTTTTTTTTCCCCCAATCTATTGTAATCTTTCCAAGCTTTATGTTCTTTTTCCTTCGGCGTTTTGTAACATGAAGTAAATTAACAAATGAGTACTGAAATATTATGACTCCTGAAAATGATTTAATAATTTACTACCTTGAGAAAATATAGTGTTAATTTTTTATAAAATTTAAGAACATTCTTGGGGCTCTTCAAATTTTCAATCATAATTTAAATTAATCAATGTATTTAGTAATAGTAAACAATTTTCAATATTTTTAATACAACAAAAACATATAACAATATAATTTTTGGTAAAAACAAATCTTCGTCATTTTAGTAAAAGTTATTTTTTGATAATATTTTCAAATAGTATGATATTCGATTTTATATTACCCTAATGAAAAATTAAATGTTTATCAATATCATATTATGTCAACTAAGTCAACAACTTTATATGTAATATGTAATCTTATTTTTCCTGAGAACCAATCCCTGCAATAATTTTTAGAAAGACAGATACCGGAAATACAATCCTTAATTTTTTTTAGCATCCACACTTTCTCGCTTGAATTTAAAAAAAATGTTTGAGAAAACTCGTTTAATTTAACAAAATGTACTAAAGTCGTATGTACAAAACGAGAAAACGATTAAATCTCATTAAAATTGTGGTCTGCTCTTGGTTTAAATATAATCTGTAATTGAAGCTACAGTTGGTTTCATTAGATTCCATGATGTTCAACATCCCTGAAATTGTATATATGTATATTATTCTACAATATGAAAATTATTCTACAGTATAGACATGATAAATATTTTGATTTCAAAACTTGAAGCTCAGAAACATTATAATGTGTTATGAGTTAACAAAATATAAATAATATAGACTCAATTGTTACTGCTTGAATGAAACAAGTTTACATTTTTCTGAACCATTCATTTAATTTTTTCTTGATTTAAAAACAAGTTTGATTTATTTATTTAATTCGGTTCATTACAATATGTTAAATAAAAAATACTATTAATTTAAAATATGTGTTTTAAAATATAATACACGTAAATATTTTAAGAATTTAATGGAACTTTGTGATTAAAGTAAGTTATGTCTGAAAAACATTTTGATTAAGTGCTTTAATTAAAGGTTAGAAAATTAACTGTAGCTGTGGTTAAGCTTGTTAATTAGACACAAAAAGAAGGTTTAATTTGGTGTTCCTTTTGTTAAACTCAAGTCTTTTGTGAAATAAAGTTGATTACATAAATTTAGGCAGTTCCTGTACAACGTTAACCGATTTCAATTCACAAATCCTGCTAAAGTTGCTGCAAAAATTTTAATTACGAAAATTATAAGTATTTTTCATTATTATAATAATAGATATTGTAGTTGAGAAACATTATTTAAAATTATTTTATTCTTAGATGTGTATACAATTAACTTTAACTATTTAAAATTTGAAGCTTCATATTTTCAGCCATTTTTTATTATCTCGTTACCCTAAGAATATATCGAATTCTTTTAATTTTGGTACTTTTAAAAATAAAAAGAAATTATTGTAATTAATAAACATAATTTTGGATAACTGTATGAGACGATACTCTAACGGCATACTCTTTTAAAAGATTTAGTTTTAAAAGAGTATGCCGTTAGAGAGAGAGAGATTTCTTGATAAAGTTCGTGGAAATTAAATATCATCATATTTTTTTAGAGTTAAAGATCCAAAAATTTTAAACTTTTATAATTTTTTAGTTTTTATTGGTTGATGTTTACAATAACTAGATTTAAAATTTATTGTAATTTCAATGTTATGATTTTATTTCTGTATTCCTATTAGTTTAATAACGAGGTTGAAATTGATTTTAAGAATATATCATTTAAAGTTGGTGTAGTATTTTTTTACAACGTTTAGTTTTCTACATTTTTTATATGAATATAAACACACAAAATATATTTAAATAATAAAAATTTAAGTGTATTATTTAAACATATTTTGCGATTTTTTAATAAAAAGAATTTTTATATTGTGAATTTGAAATGAATGAAATATAATATTCAAGTAGTATGTGTTAATCTAGTGCGGTGGCAAAAAATATCAAAGTATTTTATACGTGATATATAAAAATATAGAAAGTTATCGAGTAACTATACGAAATTATTTGCTTGGGAAAATATTTGATGTGATACAAAACTCAATCCACAAAAATATTTGTGAATAAAAGATATAACTGTCTAGTCTTGAAATAAAGGAAAAATATATCAATATAAATGAGATTTGCAAAAGGGTTTCATATAAATGATAAACTGGTCTAACGCTTTGTTTAATATTTATTTTTGTAGCATAAACTTCAGACAAATTTCAAAAAGAAAAACATTTGGTATCCAATGTTCTAAATAATAATAGTTGGTTCTTTTGTTATATTACAAAAACTTACGACTTTATGAAATAAAACACTTATTTTGAATCATAATATAGAGTACATGAAAACAAGAGTAAAATAATCTATCGGAAAATTATTAAAACATTCAGCTTGTTTTCATCTTTTTCTCTATATGGTATCACCTATACGACTTCTTCTAACATTATAAAATATATTCATACACATATTACTAGTATTGAATTCTTCTTATGGTAAAGCAATGATGATTTTGTTATGATTTGCAATGGGACTTTATAATTTAAAGCTGCCTTTATCCTCTCTTTGATTTATAAGTGTTTCGTTAATATTTTAATCAAATTGGCTTTTTAATTTCGAGGTAAATCACTAAGAAATTAAATATTTCTTATTAACATGTCATTCAACCCTAAATGTTCAAAAAAATTAGAATATTATTATCATTACCATAAATAAAAATTTCATGTCAACTGTACAAAATAATGAATTTTACTTATTTAAAAAAAGATATTAATGAAATCTTTATTAAAAAAGGAAATTAAAATATGAAAGATATTTAGTTATTCTAAAAGTTTACTGGACAAGATTATGAATTTACTGACAAAATTGTTTCAAGGGATATATGTGAAGCCTTTTTCTAAATTAAAAATTTAGAATATACATTTTCAGAATATGAAGGGGAAAACAATTAAAATACTCTAGAGTCAAAAGTTGTGATATCATATAAGAAACGTATTTATTATTCACATATGAGTACTCAGTTTTTGTTCCCTTAGTCAAAGTTTGTTGTTACTTATGACACTTGGCGAAGTCAAGCCCGCTCATCAGAGACTTGGTGAACGAAATTAGAAAGAAGGTCTTCCATTTTTAAACAGAGTACGAGGGTGAAAGTAGGATTTTTTCTCATAGATGGCAGTACAATCTGGATCTTCCAATTTAGGGATTGGAATCCAGAGAAAACCCAAGGCTTGGCTCCTAACACCCCCAGAGGTAAGAATTAGGAATTGGAACATGGAGGATATTGCGACCCGACTTATTTTACGTGGACATTGCGACCAAAATATATTTCACGTTCCTCAGTCGCCATTAGTGAACACGACGAATCTTTGAATAAGCCGGGATTCAAACTCACTACCTTCCGATAATCAGAGCAATGCTCTAACCAACCAGACCACCGTGGCCCCGAGTTTATTTGTAACCGTATCCACTGTCACAGTTGTTTTTTGGTTAAGAATAAAAAGCAGAATCTATTTACATAATTTTAAGAAAAGTGTCTATGTGTCAATAGTTCAGAAATTTCAAAGAGCAAATTAAATAATATGTCATTTCTTAACAATGTATTTTCGGCAATAATGTTCCAGACAAATCATTTTAATTAAAATAACGTATCATACTCTGATAGTGATAACGAAGGGTTACACACCAAATTATAGAATCTATTTTTTTTTTTACTAAAACTTTTATTTTTATTAAGGATGTCACATAGAGTTTAATAGTAAATGAAATAACGTGATTTTTTAAAAATCAACAGATTTTCTATAACATCTATATGGAACGCAAAACCAAAAAACATCCATAAGATTTAAAATTAAATTGAAATATTTGATCCTTAATAGATACCAACAAAGATGGTAATAGAAACATTATGTACTAGCAAAGGTGGTAATATATACAGATCCTTATTTGTTAAGATTCGCAAGGATGGATTTTTTCTTAATACATTAGTTTACAGAATTCAGTGCGATTATAGTATTTTTATGGAACATCCATTCCCTAAAAATACCATATTGAGATAAATTTTGACTCAATTCTGTGAATATATAATAATTTTGTAGGTACTTATTAACATTTTTCAATTTATTTATAAATATGTTCTGTACATTTTCTATTGTAGCTCTTCAGAAAAACTGATTAAATTGTAATAAAACATCGCCCCCCCCCAATGAAATGTTGTAAATCATTCGACGTTAAATAATAACATAAATATCTTAATATAATTTAAATACAATGCTAAGTAAAAACTAAGATAAGATCTAAATTAATTTCTTTTTAGTGCTTGTTTTTAAAAATGTTATTCAGAAATATAAGAGGTAAAATTGAAAAGTGTTTTATAAGATGAAATAAAAAATTTATTTTTTTTATTTTTAATCAAACTGGTTGTACTTACATTTTTTTTATTATTTGTTTAAATTTCATAGAATTTATTTAATAATTCTGGCACCATTTTTATATTTTTTCCATCCTGTTAAGTGAAAATTTCAAAATTTCAGAAAATAACTTGACTCAATTTTCAGAGGTGAAGTTAAAATTAAATTCTGCTTGAAAACTACATATTAAAAATAAAGTAAATTTACTTATAGAAAGAAATTCTTCTTAATAAAATAAAAGTAATACAATGTTCTAATTTTGATGGTCGCCTTAGAAATTTTAGTATTTTCCTCGAGCCATAAACTGTCAACTTCTAAGAAACATAACTTTCTTAAAACAATTACTTTAGTTTTTCACTTGAAAATAAAGTAACAACCGAAATTCTCAAAGGTAAGTTTGTGAAATTTTATGGTACCTTAGGCTATTTATGGTTTTAATCCTTTTAAACATATCTCACCAAAAATAATCAGAACTTCTTGTTTGCCAAAAATTTTCTTTTTTTCAGAATCAACGAAGTATGTTAAACAAGAGTGAACATTGTAAAAATCATTTTTATATTTCACAAAAATAAAATAATACAACTGAAAATATACTAAATTACCAAAATAATTAAAACTATACCAATACTGAAAAAATTATTATTACTCAAATGTTTACAGTTTCATGTTTAATTTTCTTTTTAAAATTATTTCAATTTTCACATGTTTTTTTGTTTTTTACAATTGTTAAATAAAATTTTAAAAAATACGTATATTTAAAATTACAACAATTATATCTATAGAAAGAGTGACATATTTCATTTTTATCTTTAGAGAAATTATTTACAGCAAAAGAAAATATGCATTATGTGAATTATTCATTATCGATAACATTTTAGATTTTCATATTCATTAATCAGAATTATCTTCTCTTTATTATTATCAGCTTGTAATAGAAAAAAATCTTATTGGTTTTTTGCATTACTAAAAGCAACCATATTAATGAATATTATGAATACCTATGTTACTTTAAGTTATTACAACAAAATCTCAGCACATTTCAATTATACGAGCATCCGCTGAATTTTCTTCAAATGAATTTTTCATCAATATTTTAATGTGTAATATTATCCTGATATAAAAACCAATATTAATAATAAAAAGCATTTCAAAATTATATTATAAGAATTTAAATTATTCTTTTTTAAAAAAAATCAATAAAAACACTCAAATCATAAAATATGAATTGTTTGGTTTTAACTGCAAAAAAAAAAAAAAATTGTTAAAAAAATTGCAAAATTTATCTTATTACAATTTCTAAAAACTTCTATCGTCCTTATGTAAAAAATAGATTTCTTGCATTTGCTAAATTAAATATTTGTTCAAAATTTATCTTAAAATCCACAGCTCATCAAAATTTTATATTCAACAAATCTATTATACAAAAAAAAATAAATTTGCATTATTTTACATTATTATATTAATTACACCTTTTAAATTAGTTACATTGGCATGTGAAAACTTAATTTGGAGTTCAGATTACCATTAATTATGGTTTAAATTAATGACGAACACTGTAGTCACATAAAAAATTTTGAAATGTTTTACAGACTTTATTTTCAGTTAGTCAAATACCACAAGTGGTAAATAATTACTTATCACAATAATTCTTACAAAATCTTTGAATATTTCATGTATATATTATAAACATAATATATATTATATATGTGTGTGTGTGTGTTTATCCTAGGAAATAAATTTTCTTTCTTTTATTATTTCTATGTTTTATTATTTTTTTGTTTTATTATATATTTTTATTAAATTTTTTAGACATGTCAATGGACAGATTAGGAAAAAGAAGAAGATCAAACTTGAACTGGAAAATTTTACCAAAAAGTGTAAATTTATAGAATAAAAGTTAATGTGGAGTGACGCCTTGAAGTGTCATAATAACTGTAAAGTAAAATATTCATATATAACTCAACTAGTTTCCAAACTAGTTATCAGTTAAAGTTGAAGTGGAAAAATCCGTTTTATAGTTGTTAAAATGGTTCAGAGAAGGCCTAGCGATATACTGATAGTAACAGATTGAGATAACAATGAAAAGAAATGCAGAAAATAAAAATGGAAATGTTGGAAAGAAATGCCTTCTTTTTGAGTTTAAATCGACTCTTCTAAAAATACCAACCTATTGAAATTTAGAACTGTTCCTTTTGCTCACAAGATTCTTTTCTTTGAAATGTTTCACCAAGAAAAGGCAGTTGATTGCAAATTTATTCTGTAAGTTCTCAAGTGGCAGAAAAACAAAATTTGCACCTGCTAAATCTGAAACTTCGAATAAATTAAGAAATAAAACTTCAATGCAAACTCTTTTAGATTTCTTTTTTTAACTTAAGTATTTCTGCATACAAAAAGTATAGTGAGTTTTAATACATATTATAAAGGTTTACGAAACAAATATTTTTGTACATAAAAGATAATGTTTTTTTATTCCGTTATAAATATAACAAAAATACTAATAATTTCATTTACTGTATTGTACAATTTATTAGATTATTATATTTAACTGTATATTTAAAATTACCATTGTAAATATTTGAAAACACAATATTTTTCATTTTTTAACAATGAGATCTTGTTTTTGTAACTCACGACTTGTTTCGCGTATTTTAGGAGATGAATATTTAAGTTTCTAATTATGTTACACTTTAGAATTATAATAAAAATTCAATGATTTTAATTAAAAATGTATAATTGAATAAAAAGTAATTGTTTTCAAATTTTAAAATATTTTGAGTTTTGGGATACTGTTTTTAAGTATCCCAAAATTTATTTTTCTATTATTTTTCAAAATTAATTTTTTTTATAAAAAAAATTAAGTTAAAATAAAAATGCATTGTGAATTTCTTAATCTCCTTATAAGTTCTTGTAATTTTATGTTTTTGTTGTTATTGTGATTTTCTTACAATAAAATAATTGTTGAAAAAAATATCTTTCACTGAATATTTCAAAACAACATTTTAATAATTGAATGCTTACATAAAAAGCAGCATTCATGAATTACATATAAATAAAGTTTAAATGAATTTTAAACAAAAAATATAAAATTCTGTGAATAATAAAATAATTTTTGAATTTGTATTATTAATATTTAATTTTGATTCTAAATATCTATATTATCTAACTCATTATTCATCTAACTCATTCAATAAAAACAGAATATAAAATGTTTTAAATCTTTATAATATTATATATGTAGTATTATATATATGTAATTAATAATGCTAATTCTAATAATTATTAATACTAATTCTAATTTGAAGAGCTCAGATATAAGATTATAAAATTCATGGCAATAGCTCACTAAATCTCGACATCGTTTCAGAGCGTTAAAGAGAAGATGAAATTGATGTTTGTGTATTGAAACATCTTCCACAGAGAATAATATGTGCAAATACGCAATTAAAGAGCAGTTTGTATGCATGAGCCCTTAGGATAATTTCGAGAAAATTTAGTTTAGTACCTTGCCCACACACATCCAAACTAATGAGCTTTTTAATTAATTATATCCTTTCATTAACCATGTGCTTAAGATAATTGATATATTCTATAATTGCCTTATTATTTATTTGACCATATCATCAATTTAATTGTAAGAATACATTGCAAATTTTCTAAAAAAGTAGGAAATTTAATTATTAACAAATATTGACGCACACGAACTGGTTATTGCTCTTTTAATACCATCAAAAGAAAGTAGTCAATATCACATTAAGAGAACAAAAAGATATAGTGCATCAAGAACAAATAATATTATCATAGAATCAATGAAACATGGAGAATAACATAATTCCAATTATAATTAATTAGAATTAATTTAAAACAATTGGGCCAATTAGAAATAGCAGAAGAATGTAACTGGTTTTATTTGTCTTAGAATAAATAAATTTAACTGTAAAAATTGCGGTTTCTACTTAACTGATATGCTTTAGGATTAGATGCAATCAAACTAATAACCTATAATATGAAATTAAAAATTTTATTTTCCCAATAATGCTATTGATTAAAGATGAAACATTTTCTTGCCGTATTAAAGATTCAAAGCTATTAGAATTTGATGTCAATTATCATGACATCAAAAATAGAAAAAAGAATCTAAAAAGATAAATATTGTTGCAGATAGGTAAATATTGCTGAGGTAAATATACGTCACGGACCGAGTATGATAAAATATAAAAAAGTCAAATTTAAAAACTCTCCCTGTCCTCTTAATTCTCTATTTTTTTACAATATGTAATATTACTTCCCTAGTATCATTTATATAAATATATCATGTAAATAAATCGAAAAATGATTTAAGGATATAAAATATGATAAAAAAAATTACTTTAAAATGTATCTAAAAGAAGCATAGCTTCCAAATTGACAGTTAATGTAATTAATTTTAAGGAAAACATAGATCATAAATGCTTAACAGACTCAAATAAAATGTAAAAGGTTTTATATGTGTATAATTTGTGGAATAATTACTTTAAATATGACACTATTTGATTGATTGGAGTAACCAGGACATAAACTAAAAAAATAAATAAAAACTATCTAAAATATAATATGTTTTTTCAAATTCAATATGTGAAATAGTAATTCTCTACTTTGGAGGAAGTTGAACTCAGTTTATTGCGTAAGATTAATGAAATTTTTAACGAAGGCTCTAACAGTTCAAAATTTCATAACTAAAATAAATAATTATTTTCTACATATTTCCTTGCCTTTAAATTAAAATATGGGAGAAAAAAAAACATATCATTGCCAAATACCTTTTACTTTAAATTAAATACTAAGCAAAATAAGCTATAGCTCAATATTTAATATAATAACACTATTGTATAATAAATTTTATTAAACAATTATGTTATTTATTTAATTATTAAAGTTTTTTTGTTTCATCGTAATTTTTTATTTTAAAATTTATGATGATTATTGCCAACACTTCAAGATAAATAATTTATTAATTGCAGAAAAGTTTGTTTTAGATTTATTTGATTAAGACAAGAATATTCAAAAAACAGTTTGTCGATTATTTGGAATAATATGAATCTAAAAATATTAAGAATATATAAATTAAACTTCATAATAAATTTCACATTTTAAAATTCTTTAGATTATTTACCCGTTTATTATAAAGACACATAACGGGTGGTACAAAAGAAATTGAATATATGGGGTCCAGATTGTGATAATTTAAGCCAATAAACCTCTCACAGTTACGATTACAGTAACAATATTTCAAAATTTTCGAATGACGACACCCAATTTTTTCGTGCGTAAATTGACCAGAACTTGGAAAAACCTGAAACGGCGTTGAAACGAGATACGTATGAAGTAAATTGGCGGGGTAAAATATTTGCAAAGAAGAGAATCGTTCAGAACCAAACACAATAAAATGGAAGATGTATTGATGCACTTTGAAAAAGTCACTGAGATAGGTAGGAGCACCAATCATAGAACATTTTTGCAAAGCAATTCATAGTCAAAGTCATAAGTTATATCACAAGCTCTGCTTATGATATAAACAGTATGGGAAGATTGTTCGTGCTAATCCATCTCCCTTCATGTAAAGAAGATGACATTTTCAGGGAAACAATTAGGTGAATTGATATAGCTGCTTTAACTGAGCGGAGAAAATGCTGCCGAAGCATTGTGAGTTATCGTCCAAATCATAAGTTAAAACGAAGCCCATGTAATGTAAAAAGTGTACATAATTTGGTAAAAAAATTGAAAAACAGGATACACATGTCATAGACCTTGATCCGGACTACCTCGTGTTCCTATTAAAGTTGTTACAGGAGTGCATATAGCGATTACTACAGGTCCAATGCACACAGCAAGAAGTGTTTCCCCCTAATTTGGATGTACCGAAAACCACAGTTTTCCAAATTCTACACTCTGTTCTGTGGATTTTTCCTTGTCGATCACAATCCGTTCAGGCGTTGAAACCTGGAAACAACCAACAGCGTGTGGGCTTTGCAAATTTTTTACTCATCAGATATGATGAAGATATCAGATGTCTGCTGCTGACATTGTGGATGGATGAGGAACACCTTACGCTGACGTGGAACATAAACTGAAAGAATTGCGTTCTTTGGGTGTAAGAAAAGCTTCACGGTGGGGCTCCACTGCCTTTATACAATAAATATGTAACTGTATGGTATGGCGTCGCAGGGATATTCATTTTAGGTGCTTACTGTTTCGAAGAAGACAAGTATAGTGATATTCAAACTTGCCCTGTCACAAATGCTTGGTATAAAGCAATGTTAGAGAATTACGCAATTCCAAAATTGCCGCTACAAAATGTCATTAATGATATTATATAAATGCAAGATGCTGTTCCTACACTCATTGTCAGAAGTGTTAGACAAGTGATGCAACAGAATTTTTTTACCTTTACAGTTTCCTTAAACTGTAAAGGTACAGAAAAAGTAAAGGCCACGAAACTGTAAAGGTACAGCAAGTACCTTTACAGTTTCGTGGCCACCACATTCCCTCTACCTCACTCCGATTGATTTCTGGTTCTAGGATTATCTTATATCAAAGGAACACCTTAAATCCCCGGAATTTATCAGTCTTGAAAGATGCTATAAAATGGGAAGTTCTACAAACTCCTCCTGCCATGATACGTTTGTTATTGTTATCGACAACCTCTCGCATGTAATGTATTATCACCTGCGAAGGTGACCACGCTGAAAATTTGTAATTCGAATAAAAGTCTTTTCCCTCTCCTCTCTTTTGATACCATTGGTTCTTTAGGATGTTTTTTCTTTGAAAACTCTTACATTGCAAATTTACGTCATATATGTTTCGTTCCAGTGCCGTTTAAGGCTTTTTTATGCTCTGATCCATATACACATGAAAAAAGTGATTGTTCCCATTCAAAATTTTGAAATTTTATTACTCAAATCGTGAGAGATTTATTGTTTTAAATCATCACAATCTGAACCTCGTACATTCAAGTAACTATATCTTAATTTTTTATTGTAAAATTCAAATAACTATATCCAAAATTATGTCGATATTTGTCTAAGAACTGCTATTTCGTATTAATTAGTGGAGAAAAGTAATTCGGAATAATAATTTATTGTGTTACTGAATTTCAATTGTTGTGGATTGCCTAGTTATTTAAGTTGCTATCATGAGTTATATTTAAATGACTAGATTTATGCTCAACTAAATCAATACTCATATTAATAGGATGAAGATCGATCGAACGATATTGCATTCCTTCTCTTACCCAAAATAAAGTGAATGCTCCTTCTATTCTGTGATTATTCTAAACCGTCTAATATAAATATATACTGTTGGAAAGTTTGAATGGATAATAGGCATTCCTTCTTGGGTCTTGTCCTTTGCCTGAATGATGCGTCTGAATGCTGTTTTATTTTTGGGTAATGCTGTTTTATTTTTTGTTTTATTTTTAATAATTTTTTAATAATAAGTCATGATTATTTGGATAGGTGTGTCAATGATTGCTATTGGCATTTGAAAACCGTAACTCTAAAGCATTAATTTTAAAATTAATTTCCTCTGATTTAAGATAGTGTGCAATAATTAAAAAAAAAGTATTAGTAGATTTGTTTCTTCAAGATTTGATGTGAATAAAGAGGAAATGTATTTAAATGGTTTGAAGAAGTTTATTTTTTCTTTTTTATAAGTTGCGAATATATTTAAACTCAATAAGTAATTATTTTTTCTGTAACTGTTAAGGTTAGATTTTGCTGTTGATATACTTTCTACCAGTATTTTTTTTTAATTTCTGTTTTTTTAGAATCATTTACTATGAGAAATATTTTTGCTCTGTGTGTGTGTGTGTGTGTGTGTGTGTGTGTGTGTGTGTGTGTGTGT
>JAPDSC010031707.1:0-17267 GCA_026290005.1 Latrodectus geometricus | reverse complement strand
TCGATATGTTGTTTCCTTATCATTGATTAACTTTCTAACGTCAAACACTTACTGCGGGCCTGTTTTAAACACGTCAGAAAGAATTTGCATAACGTGTACGGAAACTTTTTTTGCACATCAATTTTAAATTTACTTTAGGTATTGAAAATAATATGCTTTTCTCGTTTACAAATGAAAATTTATAAAAATCGCTTACTATAGACTTGTACTAAACACATATAGGCAGTATTTAAAGGAAAAATGAAATACTTTACAAATTATGTTAATTTATTCTTAAATTCAGTGACCGTACGGAAACTTTTTTTACCCACTGTATATTATTAAAAAGAAGTTTTAATATGAAGATGTGATAAACTTGGTTCTTAACCCCAAAATGTTATGTTTTGCACAATTTTAATTGTTTTTAAATTTTTTTAATAAAAAAGCAAATTACTGATTTATGTAATTAGTACAACAAAATTAGTTTCAGTTCAACAAACATTTTTCAATTTAATTTATGTAATTATCCACATTGAAAGTAACTTAAGAGTTAGATTTCATATTGAAAAATTAAATACTGTTTTAAATGGACATTATTTAATTATGTTAATATTTGTATTATATATTTAAAGTGATGTCAATAAAAAAGTTTAAAGGAATATAATAATAGTTTTATAGACAATTATCATGTAAATAAAATTATGTTTTGAACAATTGGTTAAGTAAAATAGATATTTTAAGAAATATTTTTATTAATTAAATTTTCAAATTGTTTTAACAAAATTTCTATTCATGTATTTTTATATACTATAATATATTCTTAGGAATTGATGGCTAACCATTTAAAATATTATTTTTAGGTATTCACCTACATATAAAAATAAAATATTTTCCTTTTTCGTGTAATTTAAAAGCATAATTTCTTATATTTCCTAATAATGTTGATCTTTACTTCAATATCGCTTGAAATTTGAGTTGCATTATTTTAATTCTTACTTTAATTAATTATTGGGAAAAATGTTTTGATTTGAACTAAAACTCATATAATGTGATCCAAATAACTCATTTTAAGTATAAACTATATTTAAAAATGTCCTCTTAAACTATTATAACAGTCAGAAAAAAGTGTTTGGTTGGTATAGAGATTTAAATTCTAACTACATTATACATGCTATACAAAAAACTATAACTACTAGCAAAACACTATTCAAACATAATAATGCTGTAGAACTGTTGATAGTCTAACTTACAATGTATGCAGCAAAATAGAGCAGTTAATTTTTTTCTAAGAGCTTTAAGTTTAAAAGACAAGGATATATTGTTTTATATAACTCTATAAAATATTATAAATTTCTTAATTTGTCCAGTAACTTTTATGCAGTTTAAAAACCTTATTTAATTAAATATATTTATGAATAACCACTTTAAAATATATTAAGTAATTAGAAATTACTGTGGTCATGATTTTTCAAAACCATGATGAAAACGTTATCTTTCTTTCAAACGAAAAATCTTAAGAATTTATTTCTACAGTAGACGTATTTAATTCTAACTAGATTATAAGAAACTGTTTCGAAATTATTTTTTAAATTGTTCTTAATATATCTAATCAAATAAACCAGAATTCACTTAAATAACTAAAAATCACTTATCGAAAAATATGAGCTTTAAAGATAACAAGTTTTAAGGCTTAATAATAAATTATTATTTGATATCAGTTATCTATAGTTCATATCAATGCGAAAAAATTCTAAAAGTTTCTTTTTTATAGCAAAGTGCCCATTTTGCAGAAGCTAAAGTATTAATTTAATTATAATTATTTTATATGTTGCACTTAAGTTTAAATAACATTTTTTCCAGTTTCTCATTTTACGTGTTTAATCTAATTTTCGCGCAAAACCATTATAAAGCAAAAATCGTACAATATTATAAAAAAACTTTAATCGCTTTAAGTGCTTACAAGAATTGTAGGCAAAAATAAGTGTAGTTATCTACACATTACTTATTTTGAATTTTATTTATTGACGTGATCTTTAAATTTATTGCAAATATTAAATATTTTTGTAAGCGTCAACATAAAAATTTGCTTATATTTCAATTACCATATTTATAATTGATGATTAATTTGTTGATTATTATATCAAAATTTATTTCATGATAATATTAAGATAATTGAGTTATTATTTTAATTGAGTTATAATATTTTTCTTCTCTGCCAATTTTGTGTACTTTTCAATTGCTAACATTTCAAAAAATATTGTCTGCTCTCTCTTTGACTCATCTAAATATTCACGATTTTAATAATGTATTACATAATAATTTAAGTCTTTAATATTCAACCTGATAGTATTTAGAAGAGTATTTGCAAACATAGAAAAAAGAAATCTTTACAATTAAGTTATTCGAAATCGAATATAAGTAGGTACTTTAGAAAGTAGTAAAATAATATTTCCGAAGTCCCTATAACACAAAGAAATAAACGATGCATTGTTTTCTTTCCTTATATCATATATAAAATCAGGAAAAATTATTTTTGACTATTAGAAAGGAAATTTGATAACCTTACCAAAAGGAAAAATGCAATCCTAAGTTTCAAGTGAATTATTACTTTATTGATTTTTTCTAAAGTTGGAAATATGTTTTCATGAAATAGCGTATAAGATACAAAAATTAATGTAATAAATTCTGTACATTCAATTAGGACAGCTTGGGTTAGGAAAATAAATTGAATGTTCCTTTATTGAAAATATGAAAATCTTATTTCTTGCATTAGGAAACAGTATTTAAATATATTGATTCAAACTGGATACAAAAAGAAATGAGTATAGATCTTTCTCTATTTTTTCTCTCTGATTACTGTCTTTTGTAATTTACAAATAACTATTGTACAAGTAACGAAACTTTTTATTAATTTTCTTATGATATAGAAATAATTCGAAAATTACAAGTAATTTTTGTTAATATAGATTACATAGTTTTTTTCTAAATATCATTTAATTATCAAATTTAAAGAAAAATTATTTAAAACATATTAATTAAAGATTTATTTACCCAGTTTCTCCCCTCCCCCAAAGGTTTTATCAAAGTATTTCTTTGTTTTGATGTAAGATATTAAGGTTCAAATTTTATTTAATTTTTTTTATTAGCAAATATTCACCTTTAAATAGGTCTTTAAATGCTTCATAAGCAATGTATCAAAGTACAATTTTGTAAAACAGATTACTGTAACATTTCATTGCGAAAATATTTCTTTTATGATAATATTTTAAGACTAATCTAAAATTTAAAATAGTCATAAAAATAATTTAAATATAACTTTTAAAAATAACTTTTAAAATTTTAATATAATCTAAAAATGAACTAGTTTCGAAAGTTATATTTTTATGGGAAAAAATGCAGTCACTTATAACTTACATCATACAGTTCAATAAAAATCTGGAATTGCTAAAACTAACCACACATTGAAAATGTTTCATACATCAAGTAAATTTCTTGAAATATATATCAGAAAAATCCTTTCTAAATTGTGAACTCGTTGAAACACAGCTGTCTCTTTCTAAAAAAGTAAAACTCTTTTTTATTGGAGATATTTCACACGGAAAAAATTGATTATGAGTGACATTCTGCGAGTATTGAAGTATTTAAGAATATTTCTTCAAATAAATCATTTATAAAGTGTGTTGAAATTTCCATAACAACATAAAAACGCAATAAAATATTTCTGTTATGTAAAAATTATGCCTATCAAATTAATTAAAACATATAAAAATGAAATCTTTAATTCCTACACACATGTTTAAAAAAATCAGATTCTAGGAATATGAAATTTAAAAGAAAACTGTAAATGAATTAAAACTATAATATATTGGAAAAGAACCAAACGAATTTTCAGTGTCGTTTTAGTCTATGGTGTCAAATTTTTTTTGTAAAAATTTTCAATTTTTTATTTGACATTTCATTTTTAACAATGAATTATTGACTTAATGAAGGAAAGAATGCTTATATAAAATTCTAATAATTTATTGATACATTAAATTGAAATTATAGAGTATTTAAGTTGGAACAAAATGGGCATTTATAAAATTTAAAGTTGCTTATAATTCAATTTCTCTATAATTCAATACAAAATAACAATCTTATAGTAACATATCCCTTATATTTACTTGTAAATTAATTAAAAATAAAAAAAGTACTATTTAATGTTTTATATCAACTAGAAAACATTACCCCAGCGCAAGGTGGTAACTCGCACCCACGCACAGTCCTACTACACAATAACGCTAACCATTCGGCCACCGGCTCAGTATTTTAGTACAGTAAAAAGCCACCTGGTTTTCTAGGATTTCTTAAGAATTAATACTTAAGTGATTAATATCAGTTGTAACTGAATTTTATTATTATTAATAATGAAAAAATGTTAAATTTGCTAAATTCTTTATTTTATATAAAATTTTCATATTCTTCATCAGAGAGAGAGATTATTTAATACTTTTAAAATTAACATTCACTTTCTTAATACTTGCTATTATGAGCTGAGTTTGCTTTATTGTTTCATAAAGATAAAAAAAAAATATTAGTGACTTTAAAATGCAAAAATAACCCATTTGATATACTGAGATATTTTAATAGCCGTTCAGTTTATATTTAAACTGCAAACTAACAAAGTAGAATTATACTTGTTCTTAACTCTTCATGAAAGCCAAGTGAATTAGAATTTTGAATTTTTTCCTTTGATTGTAATTTAGTTTAAAAACCTTGGAAGAAAACATAAATAATAAATTTAATTTTTTTAAGATTTATCAATATTATTTTATCAATTACATTCAATGTTATGTTTTGTATTTTTTTCTATATTTATGTTTAAATATTTTAGCTATCATGAACTTATAATTAAGAAGATATTGTTTGTGTTCGTTTGGCTATACCAGCAATATATATCCGGCTGCTGACTGAAACAGCAGCTAAACCAAGTCAATTATTTATAATTTTGAAACACAGTCAAGTGATAAGGTCGGTACCTGAGCTGGCATCTTCCTCTCCAAACTGCACTGTATTAGCAGTGAGACATTGCAACGGAACCAATTTTACTTGTCTTAGTCTCCACTAGGGAACAGGCCGGAATGACCTGGTTGCTTAGAAAGTGGTTATGATTATCGAAATGTACAAGGTACGAATCCCGAATTAAACGAAGATATGTCTTGTTGGCTAAGGGTGGCTGGAGCGCGTAAAATAGATTGTGATCGCAATATCTTCAGGTGAAATGATAGTTCTGGGGCCGGCTGGTGAATACGACGAAGACTCCCACCCAGCAGCTTCCACTCATTGGTAGGTCCCAACGCTAGAATAGATACATGGAACCATGCTGTTGCAACAAATGATAAATCTTTATTTGGATCATGTTCTGAAACCATGATCTTCCGATCATAACAACTAAGCCTTTTCTGATCAGACCTGGTGGCTTCAAGCAAGTGTTATTGAGAATATTTCATGAATAAACATTAAATTTTTTTTTTCGAAAAGATAAATAAAAAATCTACTCTCTTTAATGTTTTATGAAATACAAATTCAATTGACAATACATTTCACATACTAATTTCTTATATGGAACTAATTCGACACATAGAGTTTGAGATTAATTTTTAATTGACGATAATACTTACTTATTAAATGCTGCGACGTTACTTTAAATTGAGTGCTTTCTTCTTCTAAGTAGTTTTTATATTGAGTGTCACTGTTGCACATTTCATGTACCTTACTCATATATTAAAATTATAAGATATGTAATTTGAATTATGTGTTTTAAAAATTATAATTAAAAAACATAAGAAAACAAAAATATTTATCTTATCTCAAATATGTATTATGAATATATTCTACATTTTTTACTCAAATGTTTTGTCTTTTTCAAAAGTTTTGAATAAGTGCAGTGTTTTTTAAGCAAGTTTTAAGTGCCTTTAGGTATTTAAAAATGTTTTCAGATTCTTCAAATAAAACCTTTTTATTCTTGTCTTAACTAGACTTTATGTGCTTTTCTTCTCAGTAAATGTATTCCTAATATAAATGAAGGTTGTAAAATGCAAGTAAAATATTCATTAATAATTACATTTATGTAATCAAAATAAAATTAATTTTACTCGGTTGTGCATGTATATGTTTTATTATTACATCTAAATTTTTACAAGCCAGTGAATTAAAAATGTTTATTCTATTATCATTGAGTAAACATTTTAAGAAAAACAATGTAATTTATAAGAAAAACAATGAAATTATCAACGTTTTATCAAAATGTTTAAAATTGTTAACTAATTACATTTCAAAATTGTAAGTACTATTATATAAAAGCAAATTTTATTATTTTAAAGAAATTCTGTAACAATTACCTCTGAACAACAAATTTACTTAACTTAAATAAAAAAAAATTTCCTTCAGTAGTTACGTTATAGAAGCTTATTTCAATTAGAATTTTTATGTGTTCATAATTTCAAATGAAGATGAGCAGCTTTAACAAACATCTTACTATATGTTTTGTCACTAAGTTACTTTAAATCGCCATTCTGTAACCACGTTAATCGTCTGCAGACTAGTTATTAAAGGTTTTAAATATTCAGAATGTCTGAAGGAATCTTCTTAGATTGTAATCTGTCTGGTTGCAAATATTTAGCTTTCTCAGTGTTGATTGGAGTCTATGTATTTTAAACTTTGGAGTGCGTCGTAATATCAAACAGCTGAGCTAATACAAGAGCTGTCACAATCATTTAATCATGAATCAGATTTTCGAGGTGTTTGATGGGGGTGGAATTAAACTCACTAATCAACTATTACATAACAATATATTTCACGAATCTGACTAATAACTTATTACAATTTGGTAAAATTTATATATCTGTTGCCAATTCTTAGTAATATATTTATATTATCTTATGTGCAAATTAATTAAAGAGAAATTCTATTAAAAATTCAAGACATTTCTAGTCATAAATTAATGATTACAATAGATTTATTTATTTTGTTAAATAGTGATATTTTGCATTTTTGCAACATGGAATCCCTACAAAATCCGGATTTTTTCTTTAAATTAATATCAAATTTTATGTAAAGTATTTTATATAATATAATAAAAAAACTAATTTCTTACATGATCAAGAACACATGCATTACATAATTTCTTTTCTTAATCATTAGATGATGAAATTAAGAATATCTTTTAGGGTATATTTTCTTTTTTTTTTTTTTGTTTATAATATGCACTTCTTTGTGATTCAGATTGCAATCATTCATTATAAAACTTTTTATATTACTATGGATGAAACATAAAGTGTTTCACGTTTAAGTTTAGAAATATATTTTTTTAACTGTTCATATTGTTCATGACAATTAATTTCTTTTATTTTTTATCAGTGATTAATTCCCGTATTAGTTTCTTATCTTGTTTGAAATGCGTGGTTTTTCTTTAAATACTCCTAATGATTTGCAAGATAATGTTTTATGATTTTATTCTAAAAATTATTCAAAAAGAAAAAGTATACTGTCCTGTGTAATTGCCTAAGTTTTTAATCTCTTCTCCATTTGTTAGAACATAATTAGAAACTTATTTATCAGTTTTTTTTTTTTTTTATTCAATCTATTTCTCTATAGGAAATACTTCATATGAATTTTGCTTGAAGAAAACAATAATATAAATAGAAATTCTCACTTTTGATATTTTAATATAGCTAATTGAAATTAATTATTTCAAAATAAAATGTCTTTTTTTTAATTTCCGAACTCAAGCAATCAAAAGCATTTAATTAAAAAGTTTAATTTTTTTAGACATTTTCTTTAATTCTTTGATTTTTTATTTTAGATATTTTTTATTTTCCTTTTATTTATTTTCAATACTCGTTATTTGCTGTATCATTTGAACGAAATGCAGTATTTTCTTAACTAAAATTCAGAATTTTTGCCTTTTTAAAAAAACAACAAGTAGCTGCTCGTTTTTAATTATTTCCTTTAAGTTCTTTGTGAATTCTCATTAAATATTTTTGTTCCAGTAAATAACTTTTATTTTTTTATTCAATAAAAATAATAATTAAATTACATCAATAAAAATAAGTTGCATACTTATTGAGAGAAAACATTTTGAAAACATTAACTACAATTATAATTAATTGATATGACTGACTATATTTTGTACACATTTCTTATTAAATATGTAACTAGTACACAATACACCTAAGTATACATATTTATAATAAACATAAAAAAAATTTTACAATTGGCAGAAAACAGCCCCTACAATAAATGATATCTTGATTCTTATATAAATTTTTCTTCTGAATTTTTTTATTTTTGTATTGAATATAGTCTTAAGAAAATCGTGTATATTTAATATCATGCCTTTACTATAAAATTTAAACAAATTATTATAATATTAAGATATTGTTTAACATAACTTATAGCGATAGGGGAAATTTAAATTTCTTAAACTTATATAACGTTTTTTGAAATTAAACAATAAATCTTTACTAAACAACTTAAATTTGTATTTCTTACATAAATTATTAAAAATATTATTCTTTCACTGCAAAGTTAAAATGATTTTGCAAACTATTTTATAGGATTTTAAGGTTATATAAACTGAATTAGTTAACAAATATTACTTTTAATTATCAATAAATTTATTTGGTGGAACTCAGATAAACTAATGCAAGAAATCAGGAATTGTAGTTGAAGCCTGAAAAAAACAATTAAAATTTAATAATAAAATAAAAAAGAAGCTCATTTTTTAAATGATAAAATATAAAGATTATTTTTATTTAATAATTTTACACCTGATTTAACAAATAGTTCATTATGTTTTCAAATAATTCTGATTTTCTAATTTAAACTCATTTTTAATCTGTTATACAGTTAAAATTATAATGTAAACTAATTTAATCTATTCTGCCCATTAATACATTATAAACTCTTAAAATCGATTCTTTTAGTAAATACAGTAAGATTCGTAGGAACAAATTCATACTAAATATTTAATTGTAATTTTAAAAATAAAAACTCTAATTAAATAGATTCTCTGAATAATTTTTTGCAAATATTAACGACTGCTAAAAATACAAAATTTTCTTAATAAAAATATAGGAAACATTTTATATTTTGTAAATTATTGTATTTATAAAAAAGTAATAAAAATGTTTTAAAGTATCCGTTCTTCTTATTTGTTTTGTTTTTACAACTATCTACATATTTATCATCCCTTTTTCTAATATTTATTTTTAAATGAGTATTCTAATATTCATTTGTAAAAGAGAATGTGTTAAAACTCTCAGCCACACTGTAGAAGTGAAGCTACGTACATCGCTGATCTTGTAGTAAGAGGCATGAAGCTACTAAGCCACGAAGAACGGGATGAAATATAATGTACCATGGATCCAGAAGAATGGCGCATGATGTGTACAAAAGGTTCACAAGCACATGTCATTCCTCCTTAACTGGTTAGTTAAAAAAAAGATATCAGGTGGAGTTTGTTAAGTCATCACATCGCTGATGAAAGTTTAGTGTCAGTAGGGACACCATCAAGTCCAAGTACATGCTAGTCTTTATATGTTAGTTAGGTGACTTGTTTGGAGGGTTTATGTCTGATATATAACTGAAGATGTGGGATAGGCATGATGTCTGATGGGAATCTTATATTGTTGCTGGCTGTAAATGGGGGAAATCGGAGATGTAGTGTTCTGGTAATTATTCTAGAATGAATCATGGGAAATCTTTAACTTATTTGAGACAGTAACTTGAATGTCAGTGAAGAGAATATCGTACATTTTTAAGTATTTTAGTGACATAACAGTAAATAATATTTAATAATAGATAACTCTTCCATATTATAATAAAGAGTACACTACAAAATTGGTATTTTGTGCCAATAAATATACCATATTAACTTGATTTTCAATTTATTTGAATTTAATTATAAACAATATTTTTAAATAAATAATGATTTCACTAGTTTCTCTTCAAAAAAACTGCAAAAAAATGAATAAATTATTTGGAAAAGTAACTTTAATGTATTAAAGAAAATTGTGCACATCAATTTATTTTTATTTCAGTTTTACAATTTATTGAAAATAATTTCAAAAATATATTTCAGAGCAAAACAATTTACTAAAATTTTAATTAATTTTGTCTTTTAATCATACAAATTATCCGAATATAGAAATACACAAAACTTTTGGCAAAAAATGTAGTTGATTATTGCACTTTTTCAATCTATATTATAACAAATAAATATGCAATTCATAATTTAAAAGCAACATAGTAAATCATTTTTTGTGAAGTTCACGTAGTTTTTAATAAACTTACAATTTTTTTCCATAAAAATATGTACAGCATTTTGGGTTGATTTTAATATTTTTTCATTTATATTCCTGGTAAACTTTTACTTTCTTAAACTGCCGTACATAGTTAATCAAAAAACTTTCAAATATATCTTCTATGTCCATAAATTTTCTCTTTGAAGAATAGTAAAATATCATTAAATTTGACACTGCCTTCAAAACTTCTGGTAAAACATTTTGTAACAACTTTATATTCTAAATGAGTAAAGAAATTTTAGGTAGTCTTCGTAGAGTTCATAAGAACTGCAAGTTCTTAACTATTACAGAATGTCTCATTGAAATCTTTCAGTCTTTTATTTTATTTTAAATGTGATGAATTGCTTAAGATTTTATACTCTATATAACCAAATATTAACTTTTAAGCGAAAAAGTCTTCACGACCTTTAACTAATACTAAAGGTAACAGACAAAATATATTTTTAAACACATGGTAACTTCATGCGTAAAAAAATGTTTATCTTGAGAATAAACTATTTTATTATCACTTTAACTTACTGGTTTTTTTTAAATAAAAACTTTCTAATTAGATCTGTGTGTGAATAATATAAACAATATATTAAGTAAGCTAAATGTGATTTCTAATGTCATATGTATTTTATGCTTAATTGTTCATTATATTTATTTCATAATCCTACTTAAGTCAGTCCATATAAATTGCAGTTCACATTAGCAACATTCCACGATTACCTAAAACTTTAAAAAATTATAATAAAATATTAAACTTTTATTTTATTTAATTGAATTCAAAATATCAAAATAATTTTTTTAATAGATCTATTAAAAATAACCAATTTATAATGAAAATTAATTACGTTAAAATTTAAATTTCACTATCTCCCACACAAATTGAAAACAAAAATGTTTGAAAAAATTAATGCAAATGCTTCATATTTAAACATATAATATGATTAAAAAAATTTAATTTTATCGTGAAAATATGAACATTTTTATATTAGAGTTTTTTCGTTAGTAAGAAATTTAATATGAACAGTAAATGAAAATATAAATGAACCTATATAATATATAGGTTCATTTATATTTTCATTTATAATCATGAATATCTTAAAATATGAAAATATAAAGGATTCCCAGATTGAGAAAATATTCAATTGATTGCAAATAATCAAAATAACAAAGCATAAAATAGTCTTGATAGGGCTTTTAATCTATTGAACAAATTCTATTTTTTCGATATTTGAAGCAGAGGACGAAATTCTAATTTACTTTTCAGGTAAAAAAGCAACCAAGTGCACCATATACTTTGAATTCAAAACATGTGGTGTAATGAATAAATTTGTTGATTCAAGATTAGCCATGTTGTACTTTACATAAATAGTTGAGTTTAAAATAAAAAATTAGAAGGATAGCTTACATTTTAAAGCTAACAAAAAGTACAACATTAAAAACATAAAAAAATTCATTAACTGCACTACATTGAAAATTCAAACTTAAATTAGTTTTACTAGTTCTATCATAGCCCGGATTCTACAGTCAAGAAATGACTAAAAATATATTAGATTTATATTAATTTTCTATTATATAATTTTATAAAATATTAATTTTTAGTTAACAGAAATCATTTTAACTAAACAACCACGATAATTCTATTCACCAATAATTATTAATAAAAATTCTTATGTTGCTTTATTAAGCATACAGCTATATTTCGTAATTAGAATGATTTTATAAATTATTTACTACTCACATTTAGACATAAAATTTTACAGTCAAAAATAGGATGAGGTAAGTGGTTAATAATTTTAAGTTAACAACAAAATATACAAAAATATATTATTTGATTTACTTTTCGCAGTTTTCTTGCCTGGCTTTTAATGAAAGATCAACGCACTAACCTTCAGTTAAAAAAATTTATATATTTGATTAATACCAATGAGCTTTGATTTTTGCAGTGATTTTATATGATCTTTATGTTGCTTATGTCTTATGGCATTGAAATGGTTTTTTTCTCATCTCTACTTTCCTCTAAATAAAACAACATTGTAATTATAAGGAAATAAATCGTATTTATTTCCCCTTCATCTTTCAAAAGATTAAAAATAACTTTTATTTAACCACAACGATGACCTATATTTTCACTGAAAGAGCTTATGGTGAGTTTTAAATTACATTTAATCCTACGAAATTATCTATTTTGTTTAATTTTTTTATTCTTTCAATAACGTTAAGTGCTATTCATTGAAGTAAAAAAACAAAATTTTCTATATCGCCACAAACTCAATTCCTTTGGTTTATTTTTATGTAAATTAATGACTTATTAATAAAAATATATTAAACTTGATTATTTTATAGTATTTTCAAAAAGATATAATCCCAAACCAAGAACTCTAAAATTGTTCATACATAAATGAAATGAATATTTAAAGCTATTTTTATGAATGAATTTTGATATTTTTAACAAAACAACATTTTTTTATTGTTTTGCAACTCACCATTATTTGGCCATCCAATTACTCGAATCTTGTTTAAGACTTCTAAAATTACAAAGAAAAATTATTTTCTCTTTCAAAAGTACATCAATAACATCCTTTCATAATGAAAGAAAATAGATGCTCAAATCCACTTTGAATGTATAAGATCACAATGTTTGTATTGTAGTAAATCTCTAAGGCTTACATCATATACCATCGTACTACGTGACACAATTCCAAAGAGATTAAATCGAATTCACATCTCAGATAGGTCAAACAAAGCGACAATAAAAATAAATCTCTTTGCAAAACTTTCATTTTCTTTCGGGGATTAAAGGACGTAACCCACGTGGCTTCCTTCAAAATATTCTTACGACCTTATCGAATTTTGAAAAACTTGCGCAAGATCCAGAAAAGATAAATGATTTTAGGAACAAAATATTGACAAAAATAGATTATCTTGTAAGTAAATAGTGTGAAGTATTTTATTTTTGATGGAAAAAAAATTACAGATCAAAGGACTTTTTTGGAAAAGAATATAAGTTTTTTTGTGACTCATTCAACAAAAAAATTTTATTTTTACATTTTTTAAGTTAAAAAGTTGTATCATTTTTATAATAATGATTGACAATTTCATTTTTAACTCGTGTTTACAATCGTAACTATCATAATATTTTATTAAAATTTTCCTTTTTTTATTCTCTTTTATCTTCTCAATTTATAGTAAGTCAAATTTGACAACATTTTCAAGCAAATTTTAAGAATTCAAAACATTTTATTGAAAGGGTATGGAATTTATTAAAGTCAGCAAATAGAATGCACATATATATACTCATATTTACTATCCTTCGGTAACTATTTCATGGTTTATAGCAGTGGTTAATCTTGTTAGTTATAAAAATAAATTAAGGCCTGGTTTTTATTTTAAAATGATATTAGCTCTGTTCAAATTTCTATTAACATGATAGGAAGGTTTTGTGTATGTATACCCGTGTGTGCATTGAATATAACACCTATTTATAATTTCATAGTTATAAAAACTTATATTACTTATAGAAGCTTAAATTTATATTTTGAATTCTAAAAATGTTCTAAAAATATTGTTGTAAACATTGTCATAAAACGGACATCAAGTTTCCTTGCCTTATATTATAACTTTTCTTCCTTTCAATAATAGGAGCTATTATATAAATTAAAAAATTTAAATATTTTTCTTTACAGAAAAATTTAATTACTTTGAAATATAAGGTTTAAAATGAGGTAAACTAGCAAAATCATAATGTTCCTATCAAGGCAATTGTAATCAGTTTTATAACATCTCAGATAAAACATCTTTGAAATAAAAAAATTTCACATCCTCTGAAAATTTCCAAATTGAATAATGTGACAAATTCTCTAAAAGTGATTAAGTAGTATTTACTGTGTTGTGAAAAAATTTAAGGTTCAGATCCAACAAAGACTTAATTTTTAATTAGATGATCCCGCAGAGCTTTTTCATCAAGTTAGATTCTTGTTTAAAAGAGATAAGGAACATCGTTAAGATAATTAACTATTAGTTTGCATAGTACGTGACAAATACTTCATAAAAACGTTTCATTATGCAAGTAGTAAAAACATTCTTTATGAAGGTTATTGTTATGAAACAATTGTGCGAGTAGAGAAAATTTATATGAAAAGAATGGAATAGAAAGAACATAAAATGGAAGTATAAATTACAATAATCAGCTAAGAATGTTTAGGTAATTTGTTAATATGAAATAAAATAACTTTTACCGATGAATTGAAATTTAGTTCTTCTGGGAACTGTGAAAGACCAAATCGTAAGTAAAGATAGACAAAAAACACATTTATCATAGCACAATACAGAAGGAAGAAATATCTTTATTTAGAGGAAGTATATGTGGTATTTGGAAGTACTTATATTTCATTAAAAAGCTATAATTATTGCAGCTATGGCAACTGCCTCAATATGGCGTATTAAAAGTTATAAATTTAATATGAAAATTTCATTTTTAATATAAAAATGTTTCTAAATATATAAAAAATGGTAACCACATACAACAGTTATTACTTTGCAAAAGAAATGTCTGGATTATGATAACTGTATAGTCAGCAAACATGAATTCCATATTAAAAAAATAATTTTTATTAATTTTATCTAGGAATTGCATAAGGACAACTTAAATGTAAATATAAGCTTAAAAATAAAATCCTGAAAAAGCAAAGTAAATAATATTGATTTAAAATTAAATAGTTAATAAGGGAAATTTTAATTATAGGGTGTCAAAAAATCATATAACCAACCGTTTATTAAACTTTTACTCATTCGTCACATTTATGAGGAAGCAATTTTCAAAATGATTATAAGCAAATCATCTTTTATTTATAATAAAAACTTCTCAAAATAAATATGGAAATTAGAATCTTCAAAACATTTTGATAAATTTAAGCAAGTGAATTTAATTCAATAGAACTAAGAATGAAAGATGAATTTGTTGGCAATATACATAGAAATGACGTTTTTATACAAGTAGTAATGAATCCTAATATTGATAAATTTTTATCATTTGAAAGGTACGATACAATCTAAATAGTTTCTTCTCGAAAATATTAATAATAGACAAATGGGTTAGATAAAAATCACTATTTTATAAAACACTTTTATGGTTACAAATTCAATAAATATAAAGACTATAAGAAATTTAAAATCCATTTATTCAATTCATTTCATGGGTGTTCGTTACAAAAGAACTTTTTAATTAAATATTTATATTAGCTTTAGATGCTCTTGTATACATTTTTGATAAACATAAATCAATATCACATTATTTCATGGATGTCTGAAACATGTTTTACCAGAAATAGGAGTAAAAACATCCTGTGTTAACTACTTTGAATAGCGCCATCTAACGAGAGAAATATCAACTTAACGAACCTAAGAGTTCCGTTTTTATTTTATAAGATCTCGGTTTTGATTTCGAAAACCGCGATCAGTTGCTGGGATTGTTTCGGGATGAAAAGTCGATATAGTGTAATAAGCAGGGCCCTGCAAAGTTTGTTTAATATTTGTGATTTTTTTTGTTAAATAAATTTGTTTCGCTTAAGTCTTTAGTGTTACTTTCACTACAATCTCTTACATTAACAAAGCACTAACGACCATTTGTAGCAACTTTAGAATATCATTGGTAATTTATTCAAAATGCACTGATTAAATTCAACAAAAAATGTATACACGTTTTAATACTTGTTATTATTTTTTATTCGTCATGTCTGTGTGAATGTGCTGTAGGATTTTATTATTTTTAAATTCTTTAATTTGTTTCCCTAAATTTCATATGCTGAATAAAAGAAATGGAAAAAAGAATTTATCGTTTATAGATATTTATATTGATGTATTAGTTTGAATGCTATATCCAGACAATCTGATTAAAAAGTAATGGATAAAGCATATATTAATTGGTTAGTAAGCAGTTTTATATTGATAAAAAAGATGATATGATTTTCTTTATTAATGCTATTTACTTTTAAATAAAATCAAAGATTATAGAAAAAAAGATTTTTAATATCAAAAAAAAAAAAAATAGTTGTATTATTATTAATTCAAATCACAGCAGTTTTAACTTTTTCTGTATAGAAAATTTCATGTAACGATTATATATATATATATATATATATATATATATATATATATCATACTTTTCGAAAAAATATTGACATAAAGTCTAGTATTTTTACTTCAGGTGTTATTTTTGCATTAAAACAAATAGCTAGAGATTTCAAGAGTTATAAGCATCTGAGACTCTTTTAATGAAGTTTACTTTAAATTCTTTCATCAGAAGAGAATTAATTTACTAATCTTTCCCATTATTTAAAATATAAATCACAGGTTTGATTTTATCTCGATAAGTATTCCATAATTTCCCAGTAACAATTTATAATAATTTAACATCATAATTTATAATATTTTTGAAATAGAAAATTTTTATTTATTTTTACTTCAAACATTCAAGCAACTGCTAAGAATTCAACATAAAATTAAATATCATTGTTCTTATTTTTTATGATCTTTTTTAAAATACTTACTATTTAAATTATAAATTTATTGTTTTCGTAATTATAACATAATATCTTTCTTATTATAAGATTTAATTCTATATTTGTCTCAGCTTTTGCTTGTATGCAAAATATATAAGAAATTTACTTAATTTATTGACTGAATACTAATCTTTAAAGATCTAATTAACGATATAATTTTTAATGTAAAATTTTTATGAGTTGTATCAAATCTTCAGAGGAGGAGTAACATTAATTTAAAATCCACAATCCAGTTCTTAATGCATAAAGATAGGCTGCAGTGGTGAAACTTATAAAATTCTCTAGTTCCTACGTTTTTTTAAATAGTTTTTACACAAATAATAAATATTAGCCATCACAAAAGTGATTGTACAAAATTCATCATATATTTTACTTTAGAAAAATGAACATAAAA
>JAPDSC010031700.1:0-18526 GCA_026290005.1 Latrodectus geometricus | reverse complement strand
AAAAAAATAAGCCAATTTATCAATATTTAATCTATTGTAAGTGGTTGTTGGCATAATATAGAAAGAATAAATTTAAGCATTACGAAATATATATATATATATATCTTTAGTAAACTTGAAATTTAAGATATAAATGAAATCTTCACTTCGATCATGCTTAACAAATACAAAAATTCGTTCAATTCGTCATCCAGCATAAAACCCAGCTGATCAAATCACAAACATGCTTTTGATATTTATCAATATATAAAGACTTACTATAGTCACCTTATGCATGAAACATGCACATACAACAATAAAAACAGAAATTATTCAATTTACCTAAGACATTGTGATAGTTTTTAAATTAATATTAATAAAGCAATTTAAGAAATCTACAACGTAATCATACTCATTTTAAAATGGATATCCACCATATTCACTAGTATATTCAAAGGGTTAAAAATAGATTCGAGAACAAATATGTGTAAGAGTGAAAGAAGTTGTGTTATTGAAGAAACTCATAAATTACCTCATCTCTAGTCAAAACAATACAGTTAGAGTTGCGAGTGAGCACATCAACGCAATTCTTACTTTTAAAAGACAAAATAATAAAATTATTTAATTATTAGACAGAATTATTTTTTATTTAAAAAGTTTAATTGAACTTCACTAAGTAGCATATTATTTCTGAAGATTCTGATACATAGAAAATATGAGCCGAGAAGGAATTATTTTTGATGATTCTAGAAAAATTCAACGCCTAATTAAAATATTCAACGTCCACAATATCATTCGTATATTGTATAACCGTTTTCGCCTAATATTTAATAAATTGATCCACAAAATTTAAAAAAGGTTCCAGCTTAAGCACATAAATGTTATTTAAGTGAAGAAAGAAGTTAAAGTGTATAAAAGTATTTATAAATTCTCTAATTAAGTTTTTTCTATTTATATATGTGGGAGTAGTAGTAATTATTCCATAATTAAATTATAATATTATTAATTAAAAGTTAAATTATTATTTACCTATTATTATTTATTAAAATTATAAATGTAGTAGTAATAATTTCATAAATAAATTAAGGGTAAAACTATATTTTAGAGGATGCTTCCTTGGCAAAAATAGCGATTTTTGTTGGCACAGAACAATCAATTGCTCTGTTGCAATCAGAATACGATTGGTTTTTGCCAACAGCCTCTAGAATACATTCTAGATGTATTCTAGAAGGTGTTGGTTTTGCCCAGCTTGGCGAGAATCAAGGGGGTTCCCTTAAATATAGGCTGACCAAATTAAATTGTAAAAATAAAGTTTTACATGCTATGGCACTAGCAGAAAACAAATGACTGGCGGTTTAAATAAATAAATTGGCAAAAATTGATTCTTACTCTATTGGTGAAAATAGATAAATATAGAGAACTTATAAGAGATATAAGAGATTATAAAAATTCGTGATTAACAACATTTAGGAAAATGTACGGAATATTGCAAGCTTTTGAAGAGATAATTTTTCTTTTGCCACATTAAGATTCATTTAGAAGTATTTCTTGCATAAAAACAATTGACTAAGAACACATTTATGTTCTTATTGATAAAGAGTAATTCATACCGTGACAGAACCTTTATAAAGCATTAGTTCACTCACCGAATATTGAATTGCGAAAGAATAGAGATAGTAGGCTGTATTCACGTGTTGTCAACGATAAAACTTGGAAAACAATACAACTACTACCACAAATGGGCTTGCAGAAAATAGAAACGTAACACTCATTTCTCATTGTACATGAATGGCTAGGATCGAATCAAAGACCTTTCTTTCTGAAAAGCGGAGTCATATAATTATTATTCATTCATTATTATTCATATTATTATTATGATGACCATACACTATCGCTAAGAATGATTTTATATTCATTATTACTATTACGATATTTAAATAATGAAAAAGGAAAATAATCCAGAATATTTCCAAAATTTGATTTTAAAAAATGAATCAAATGCGAAAACTTCGGTGTGAAATTTTATCTAACATATTTAAATAGGGCATAATAAATCTTATTATTTCAAAATGAGCGTTCACACAAGTTTGGAAAAACTATAACATATAATGAATCAAGTTGGATACGAATTAAATTTATTCTGATTGCAATACATCTTTTAAAGAACATATATTACTGAGTTTAAATGTAAATCAGAATAATAAAAGAGCTATAAAACAGCTAAATGCCTTCGTTTTCTTTGAAATCATTTACAGATAATTTTCGCATATAAGTAAGTGGAACGAAAAATATCGAGGCATCTAAAAAAATGCTCAACAAATTTAGTACAAAATAATCAAAAGAAACGAGAAAACTTACTCTTCTAAATCATTTTTTGCAGGAACAGAACCATATGTTGGATATTTTTTCTTCCTAAAAGATTCTTCAAAGAAGATTAAAAAGATTCTTCTCTTTCCGAAATTCGCTACACGCTGCCTCAGGTGCTGAATTTATGGCCCTCGTTATGGGCTCATGAATAAAAACTCAAGGCATTCTCGCAACGGTTTTGTTTAGGTGAATAAGTAATGAATTCCGAAAAAGGGGTTTCTGGTTTCTCTCCAATCCGAGCTTGGATGTTGTTATTGGTTCGGAATCCATTTAAAACTGTAGGTTCCGGTCTAATTAGCCCTTGTGTGCAAATAAAATGACCGCTGAGTGTCAATTAAACCAACCAATTCGACCTTGATCATTGAACTGAAATTGAAAGATTTTTTTTCTATCACCCACTTAAATTGTTAAATAATTTCTTAGTGGAAACAGTTCTATGCAAGTACATTTATTGCAAAAAATAATAACAAGGAAATTTTTATTATTTAATTTTACAGAATTAAACATTTTCCTATAACATTAATTATAAGAAAGCACAAAAATATATCATTCAAAACTACTATGGAAAATTAGATAATAAAAAAAATAATATGTATAGTTCATATATTCAATTGATAAACCAATTACATGAGCTTTTAATAAATTTTAGCACTACTTTTGAAATTGCAAATTTCACATTATTCCATAATGGAATAATTTAGATAAATTGCTTTGTTTAGATATTAAAACAACAAAAATGTTATATTAATGAGAGAATTGAAGAGTGATGTTTGAATATAGTCTCATATATATATATATTGTATTTTACACTAATTCTCTTTGAATTCAGAGTACTCAAATGTTTTCAGACAAGTATCTTGATCAGTCTCGGTCAATTCACAATATATCGGCCAGTTTTTCGGCGATTAAGAATTATAAATTCTCTTAGTGTGTGTAACAGTGTGTCGCGATCCTTATGACCCAAGATAGTGCGATCATCAAAATTGAAAATCAATTTGAAAAAAATGTCCCTATATTTAATGAAAGAATTTTTTTTTTTCCAAAAATGAATAACTTATTTTACCGCAATTTCGTTAGAAGCTAATAATTTAATCTTGGACTCATGAATACATCGTAAAAATGTAATCAGTGTTTAAAAACTGAATATTGCTTGATATCTTTTATATCCATTGTACTAGTTAGGTACATGTTAGAATTACATACATTTATGGTGGTATTTACTGGTAACTGAATCAAGCATGTTTTATTAATTTAAAACTTTTATAATATCTGTAGCTTTTCAGTAAAGTTAAATAAAGTTAAGTCTTTCTTTTTCACCAAATAAGACTAAAATTCTTGAAAGAAAGGTATATAATATTGTGCTTTAATTGGGTTTTAAGTTCAATGACATAGTTAATCCTTTTATTATGGGAAGAGAACTACATTATATAACTTCTAATGTATTGTTAAATATGAGTTTTGTAACAAAATTATTAATTTCCTCTGTAAGTTGAAAATACTGCTTATCCAAAAATTAATTACTTAAACTTTAAAAAAAAAAAACTATAAAAGTAGTTTTGCAAAGTAAAATTAAGCAAATTATTTATATCGATACATTTCATTTTTGTGAGTGGCAACAGAAGAAATAAGCTTTAAGATGTTAACAGTCTGATTGTTTTTCTTTGCTCAAAAGTTACGTCCCAGTGAAAAAAGCACAGTTCTTCAATTAGGGAAACAAAATTACCGATCGAAACTATAAGAAAAATGATTTAGAGCTAAATTTCTGTAAGATGCATCATTAAAATGACATATTAAAAATATTATATGTTATTACGATAAAGGTCAAATTGTAGCGTACCGGGATTGCGGTTTATCTTATCGCAGTATTGCTGCTCGCGTCGGTCGAGATCCAATGACTGTTAGCAGAATATGGAATTGATGGGTTCAGGACGGTAATACGGAACGCCATGCGGGATCTCAACGGCCACCTATCACTAGCAGCCGAGAAGACAGGCATATTATCCGCATGGCCGTAATGGATCGGGCAACCACGTCACGAGCCGTGAATCAAGAAACGGGGTCGTTTGGAAGACAACAAGTGTCTGCACGAACAGTTCGACGACGTTTGCAGCAACATGGACTCTCAGCTCGGAGACCATGGCTGCGGCTTCCCTTGACGCTACGTCATAGACAAGAGCACCCTCAATGGTGTGATCAACGTCGAATTTGGGCACACGAATGTCGAGACGTCATCTTTTCAGATGAATCTAGGTTCTGTGTACAGCATCATGATGGTCACATCCGTGTTTGGCGGCATCGTGGTGAACGCACACTGGCAGTGTGCATTCGTCATCGTCATACTGGCCCATCACCTGGCGTGATGGTATGGGGTGCCATTGGATACACGTCTCGGTCACCTCTTGTTCGCATTGACGGTGCTTTGAACAGTGCACGTTACATTTCTGGTGTGTTACGACCCGTGGCTCTACCCTTTATTCGAGCCCTGCGAAACCCTACGTTTCAGCAGGATAATGCCCGACCGCATGTTGCCGGGATTGTACGGACCTTCCTTGATACGGAACATGTTCGGTTGTTACCCTGGCTAGCACGTTCTCCAGATCTATCACCAATAGAAAACGTCTGGTCAATGGTTGCCGAGCGACTGGCTCGTCACCAAACGCCAGTCACTACAGTTGATAAACTGTGGCATCGTGTTGAAGCTGCATGGGCATCTGTACCGGCAATCAAATCTCTCTTTGACTCAATGCCCAGGCGTATATCTGCTGTTATTACTGTCAGAAGTGGTTGTTCTGGGTACTGATTTCTCAGGATCTATCCAGCCAAATATTTTGAAAATGTAATCACTTGTTATTTCTAGTATAATATATTTGTCCAATGAATATCATTTTGTAATCTGCATTTCTTCCTGGTGTAGCAATTTTAATGGCCAGTAGTGTATAAAGAAAAGTAGAAGATGTTGGAATGGCATTTCTTATAGAATCAATTTCAAGAAACAGATAATGTTAAACATTGACAAAATCTGGTAGTCAGCATTTTATCATAAAAATGAGGTAAAACAAATATTGTAGGAAAAAAAATTATTGTCGAGACAGAACAAGTAGTATTCTCAACTGCGAACATAGTTCTTTTTGGTACCAGAATGAAATGCTTTTAGCCAAACAATGAAATAGAATTTATCATATGACTTCTTTGCGCATAAACTCGAATGCAGTTAATTTAACTGAGCTCAAGTTACAATGTGGGCCGAAGAAAATGGACTGATAAATATTGAGATTGGATGCACAGTTTATCAAATCAAGGCTGTTTACTGAGCCAAGAATTCAGTTTAGACGAGATACTGAAACCTCATATCACATTTTATGCTGGAGGCATATCTGATTCTTTTCTTTTATACATGGTATTGGCATACCGTATACAGATTGTCTTAAAGAAGACATCCTTGAAGCTGAAACAATACAACATAGATATTAGTCTTGATACTCCTACTATAAATCCGATTGAGCATGAATGGAGCTCACTCGGATGACCTATTTTTGCAAAACCAAGTCCATTTCAACCTTCTGGAAGGGAAATTTCACTTTTTGAGCAATTTTTTCCAAAGTCTCATCAACTACTTTATGGTAGAGATATAAAACAAATATGCAAGTATTACTTTAATTTAATCTTAAATGAACTGCAGAAGTTTAGTTAATTATTAAAATTATCCAAAAGTCTTGAAGTGTAAGATTTGTGAGCACAACTAGGCTAATAGCTCTGTGTTCCCAGCTTTGACAGTGAGAAGCGGATCTAATATCTAAAAGCTGTGTTAGGACATTTGAACAATAACTACAAAATGGTGTCTTGTAAGACTTTTCATAAATAATGAGCCACATCGCAAGGATGGAATCCTGAATGCACCCAGATCCCCAACACATAGATATGCATATCTGAAAGCAGAAACATAACATAACTACTAACTCCTGCTAATTAATAATAAAGAAGACTGGATCCACAACCTACCACTCCGAAAAAGCATTGTCCTATCATCAGGCCATGGCTAGTCCTATGGAGTCCACATTTTTTAAATGACCTCAAAAAAATGCAAAATTTTTTCAATTAACTGTCGAAAAAAGAACCACTCTGATTATCTAAATGTGAAGAGACTCCTGGATCTCTTTAAGTTCAAGAGCCTCCCTCAAAATATAAAAAATTTTAAAAATCGTTAAAGAATAAAAGAAAATAATTTAATTAGTAGTTAAATTTGTTTAAACATAAAATATGTAATTATTAAAAATAATACATAAAGGTTGTGATCGCATGAATATATGTTTATGATTACACATTTTGTATTTATTATTTCTCTCATTTTTCTTAAAAAATGGGGTTTTTTAATATATTTTGTTGGCTTTTAAGCTCACAGAACATTTTTGGCAACACATCAAAATTTTGCAAAAATTAATTTGATTCCCTTGCCCGAAAACTGTGAACGATAAGTTCTAAACACATATAGGTCAAAATAAATGGCTTGGTCCTTTTCTATAAGAATAGCAATCATACACATTAGGTTCCTTTTGCTTAGAGTTTCTTATCGAGAAAAAAATGATTAAGTTAACTGCGTAAATAAAACTTATAGGATAAAAACCAAGCAACCAGCTGATTCGAGAAATGGAAGATATAAACTCTAATTTAAAGCAACGTATGATCCACGTTTCGTTCTTTTATCGTAAACTCCCCATTGGACGCTGCCAAAGATAAAGGACTCCTTTAAAGTATATCAGCTTTAAAAAGAACCGCTTCTCTCTCAAAGCAGATAAAAGCGAAAAAAAAATGTTTTCTAGAGAATTAGTGTTGAAGGCAATTTACGAAGAAATGTTTTTGCAGATGCTACTGCGAAGTACCGAAAAAATTAAAGAGAACTGGGTGAGGTTCTGGTTGCTGTTTAGGAGAATAGATTTATTCATGACTGACAGCTCAGAGGATAGAGATCGAAACAGCATGATACAAATGAATCATGTGGATATTTTATTTTAGAAAATGAAATAAAGGAAATAAAACAGCAACAAAATGATGAATATGTGTTCTTGAAATTTCGTTGTACACTTAAGTATCTAGCTATTTCAGACTTTCCTTGAATAAATACACATGATAGCTGTAATCTAAATTAAATGATTTATTATATCACAACTTATGCCAACTAATTGGGATATGAAATATAGTTATTATTAGATGTAATAAAAAAGAAACAAAGAAAGTATATACTTATGCGCGTAACTTCTATAAAAAAAAACAATTTAATATACTGTAAATCTTTTCCTTTTTTAGTAATTTGCAATAAAAAGTTTTAATAAGATTTCAATTAGAGTTTATAAAAGATTAAATTTATCATTTTGAACATGAATAGGATAAAAACTTTTTTAAACAATAAATTAAATTATCATATTGAAGTAAAAATAATTGTGACATATTAAAAATGATGCAAGAAATTGTATAAATCTGCATAAAATTTGAACAATGAGAATATGTAAAATTTTTGAGAAAAATAAAACTTTTACATTAGTAGTTTTTCTTTCTTTTTTTTTAATCAGATTAAATTGGTAATATGTCTAACGTTTCACATTATACGCTTTTGTATATTTAATCACTATTGCACTCATTGATATATTAACTAAATAAGTTAAATAGTTATTAATAATTTTGCATAATGGTGTAAGCAATAAGACTGAAGTATTTTCAAAAGAATATTAAAAGTAGAAAATTAGAGATTTGAATGATTCGAATTTGATAAATTTTACATAGTAAAAGAGCCATTATAGCAGATTAACATACAAATGCTGGGATTTCTTAAGAGAATAATTTGTGTTGTCACTATCTTTGTATCAGTTAGAATGATAAATAATCAAATGAAATATTCCATCAAAGTCACAGCATACGATCACTTGAATCAGAAAGTATGTTTCTTTGGTTGTTGTCGAGTTTGAACTGAATTAACCAGGACGCTGTTTAGCTTTTTCTTGGTAGTTTCAATTCTCAAAAAATTTGCACATAATTCTTTAAGATTTAGTGTTTAAAAAATTTCGTGAGATATAAAAAGTATACATAGAATTATAAATACATAGTACAAACAAATTCAAAAGTAAAAAATAAGTGTACATTGACAATAACAGTTATAAGCTAATTTTATGCGTATATAATATATTATGAAAAAACATTATGAATCGTATAATATGACTATGCACGGATTCATTTTGTTAAATTGTGATAATTAATAATTTATTAATTACTTAAATAGATTTACATTTAAATAAATTTTTAAAAAAATATTTTTTTTTATTTTCTTCAAAGTTTTATTTTTTAGTTTAATTAAAACGTATGAATTTAATGTCAGTCTCATTTAAAATTAAGTTTATTATAAAATTCTAAACTCCAGAAAATAATCCCCATAGTTAAAGTGAAAACTAATATTTTCATTTTTTAATAGTTGTAGCTTTCTTTAATTGAAATTGATATACATTTTACATATGGAAATGCAAATATATTAAAACTTTAATATACATGTGAAATCTTTAACAAGAAAATTATTTCAGAATCTGGAATATTCATAGGTTAAACTTAATCATATTCTGCTGAAAAGAAAGATAACAAAATAAATGTAGCATCTATGCTATCAAAAGAAGTTATCTTAAGGCATCATAAATAGAGAATAAACATTTTTTGAACATTTTTTAATGTATCACGAAATTAGATTTTTTTCTCAACATAGTTTCTGAATTCCCCAGATTTCAGATAAGAATATGATTTTATTGAACTCCTACATCGAGGAAAAGTATTATGTATCTTAGCTTTATAAATAAGCAAACAATCAATAGTTGTATGCATTTCTTATATTTCGTAATCTTATATCTAAGATACCAGGTATCTCACAGAAAAGATCGTAGTTAATCATGAATAAAAAGTAAAAATATTCTCAGGACTACTTCAAAAAAATAAGTGTCCAAAATAGGAGAAAAGGTTCTCTATTGTAAAGTACGGTAATAATTCTTGTTACTTTCATTTTCTCGTCAAATCCAAACTCATTTTTTATGTTATTTTTATGGGGATTCATTAGAATTCAAATAATATTAGTTTACTTTTACTACACTTTTATTAGAGCCTTTTAAAACGCTTGTTACATTTTCGATGCAAATAGTAGTCCAACAAAGTAGTAAAATACTAGGAATAACTTGATGTTTATAGTTTCTGTGGTCTTCTTTTTATTTTCATCAACAACAAAGACCAGCTTCATTGTTAAGTGACTGAAATATTTTAAGGTAACACTGCACTGTCTACTTCCTCCTGTCCTTAATGTCTTGGGACATTCTTGACATAATTGCGGTTGACGAGTGTTATCCAAAATTATAAACCTCATGTGAAAATAGTATGATGAAACCTACTTAAGATAAAATCTGGAACCTTGTCAATAGTTTAGTAAGAAATCTGCAAAGTTTGAGAAGGATTAAAACTCACATCCTAAGATACTCACATAGCAATTTTTCTGTCAAAAAAAAACTCTTTGTGTGAGCTTTTTTTAATATTTCAATCTATACTGACAAATAAATAACATAAAAAACGCTGTACAAGAACTTGCAAAGCGTTAGTTTTAGCTCAAAACGGATTTTCATGAATAAATTACCTTTAAGAAAGGAATAAAATTTCGCTATATGGGATAAAATATCTTTTTAACGTTAAAAAAAGCCTGGAAAGCACCTATGTTTAATATTTTAATTGGATGTAGTTGGCAAGAGTAAGTATACCATCTGTTAACAGAAATGATTGATAAAAATTTACAAGTAGGAAAACAACAATTGAAAGTCTAACAAAATCCTTAAATAAATATAAGAATTTATTGTGTGAAAAAAGGAGAATATTAAGAAAAAGGAATTCCTCAAAATAATTTCAAAATGTGAGAATTATTTTTTTAATTACATTTAGCTGGAACTTAAAGGAGTAATTTTATTTGAAATAAATTTTTTCAACACTATTATATGTATCTCCTTATTATATATATCAGCTAGATAAAAAATTAAAAATTCGTATCTTAGAGGAAAATTAAATATTCCAAGCTAAGTGCTACTACATATTAAAATTAAAAGCGGAAATTATACAAACTAATAAAAAATGAGGAAACCTGGAAATTTAATATACCAAAACTAGTCAGCTTAAAATTCTTGAAATTCTAACTTTTTCAGTTTACAGCAACCATGGTTAAAAGCAAAAAAAAAAAAAAAAAAAAAAAAAAAAAAAATCACAAAACGAATTGAAAGTAAAAGAATATTTTGTGAATCCTCATTCTCAATTATTTTTTACTAAGGCTCAAATGAAAAATACATAGAATAAGTCAAAATATCTTGAACATTGCAAATATCATAGAAAATATAAATACTTTTGGTTCTCTTCATGTATACACACAGTATGAATATATTCTTAATCAACTATTACATTTTTTTTCTATTGATTTTTGTTAATCTATGTACATAGAACAAATATGTTAAACTTTGTATATACAGCAATTGTTACCAGTTAAACAATGAAAATTTTAAAATTTTTCGTATCTCATAGAAAATTTAATATAATGTACCTTACTAAGTAAAAAACAAGTGCTTAAACTTTCTTTTATTTTGTTTCATTATTGTCCGTCTAATTGTTTTAATACCTTCATATATTGATTCTAAAACTCTAAAACGAAAACTTGACATTTATTTCTTACAGACATATCTCGAATTACAAGTTACTTATTTTAATTATAATTTTCCAATTTTTGCTATGGAAATTGAAGTCCATTGATCAAAATTGATTAGAAGTTTTTAAGAAAACTTTCTTCTTTTTTTTTCAATAAATTATAAATTGTAGCAAAAGGGCATGAAAAGACATTTGTATTTTTGTAAGCTCCAGGCTATATCATAAGATTTACGTGTATGATAAAAAATTAATAGTTAGAAAAATTAAATTACAAAGTTAATGCTCTTTTAGCGTGCCTTTAAATTAAATCTTCCATAGTTTTTCCAAATTTAAAAGTTATTTAAGATATACAAAAGAATAAAAAATGAAAGTGGATTGCAAACGTAAAAAAAAAGAGGTTTATGTGCATATGAATGTTTTAAATTATATTCTATATTTCGTGAACCATTTCACTGTGGTATTATTCCAACTTCTGAATAAGAGATCGGAAAACTGAAGTTAAAAATACAAAAGAGGAGTAAAAATTAAACATTAATTCAAATTTTTTTCCCTGCATTATTACACTGTTACTATTGTAATTTGTTATTTTATACCAGAATTAAAAAATAAAATCAAGGAAAAAAATTTGTTTCCAAGCAGTTTCAATTATTGATGCGACATCTTGCCTCGAAATCTTCTTAATTTTCGAAGCAATTAGTAACTTAGAAAAAATATCAGAAAAAATTGCTTATTAATAGTTGACCAATCATTCTTACGGAATTGTACATTACGAAAAATAATTCATGTATTCGATTTATGATCTTTGTTAAATGATATAATTCTTTTAAACCATACCTATTACATTATAATTTTTATTAATTTGGAATAATTATTTTTAATCTTCTGTGCATCACATTTTTTCCATTATATTTTTATGTATCACTTAATACATTGTTAAAACTATCAAAATTATTTTTTAATAAAAATGATCCAGTTTAATATTAAAAACTTTAATTGAGTTTTTTAATTATAATTTAACACCTTTACAAGTAAGGGAGATTAAATAAATCATTTGTTTTTAAATGAACCTTTCAATATGAAGGAGTGATATTTAACATAAAGTTTCACACTGTAAATGACTTGTGGACAGTATATCCGTTTCCATTACTTATCTAAAACAACTAGGAAAAACTTTAAAAAAAAAAAATATCTTCCATATCGGCCATTTCGCTTAAAATGCCGAACATATCAATTTTGCCTCTTGAAATGTATTTCCGGCTATTAATCAACATACATTATTTACAAGTACTTCAAAAGCGCAATTAATTCAAACATATTAATTTTCATATCCGTTTCATTGTATTCAGTTTAAGTATTATGCATTATATTTGCGCAAGACAGCATTACCACAGCGTTTTCTTAGTACACATTTAGAAAAGCCGGCATTAGTTCGGAAGGCGGGATTTTTGTGTCCTTGAAATATACAAAAGTCATCTGTTGCTTTGAAATGAGGACCTTTGTCTCGTCAGAACCTTAAAAAAATTCTCTGGAATTAAATGATTTGTTTGTCGGAAACTCTGTATGACGTTAGTGTATTTATGTAGTTTGTAACATAAATCCCATCAACATAAATTTCTTTGACGACTGTTTAGAGAAATGATGTAAAAGAACGAAGTATCTATTTAAAAAACATACAATAAACTTCTGACGAGAAATATAACTCATTTCCGTAAACTTAAAGTGTAAAGTTTAGTGTTACTTGATAAATAAACAATCGCGAATATATAACTGTATGAAAACAACAATTTATTGATTCTTTTACAATAAATGTTTATAATTATTTTATCTCTCACAGAAACAAAGTTTAAAATTTGAAGTTATTTTTCTATAATAGATTTTTAAAATAAAAAACTCCGTGGGCAAACGCTTGAAAAATTGTTTGACAAATTTTGGTCAGTTTGTAATATGCAGAGTGCTTACAAAATTCAATATACACTCTTTTGATTAATTAAAAGATATCTTAAATAAAATAATAAATTCCTTTTTAATTTTGTAATAAAATGAGATTATTTAAACGTTTCTTAATTGTTTTCATTAATTAAATGCTTGATTAAAATTTTTTATACATCAAAATGAAAACTAGGGTCATTTAAAAAGGACATACTATTTTTTAAAACTATAAAATAAAACACAAGAAAACTATTTTTTTATTTTTTAATACAATTAAAACTATAATATATAATTATGTTAATTTTATATAATATAATTTAGTAATTATTTAATAATTCACACACACAATCGGTATAATATTGATATTATTAAACCTATTGAATGTTATATATTAATATGATTGATTAACTAGACATGAAATATAACAATTTAAAATTCTAATGCAAGCAAATTTACATTTATGATTTTTACAAGAACAAAAAGTACATTAAAATATGCAATCAGTCTAGTGAGAAGAACTTTTTAAATATTTATCTGTTTTTACTTAATATTTTATTGCTGCAGTTAACTATATATTCCAAACCATTTTATTTCAATTTGAAAATTCAAATTCAAAATGACTGGTAATAATTATCAGAAGTAATAATCAGAAGAATAAGCAATAATAATTATCAGAAGTATGATCTGATAAAAAATCCTTAATGAAAAATTAACAAATGTAAATACCTAATACAAATAACAATAGTATGTCTATACTCATGTCGTCACCTTTTGGCTGAAAATTTTAGAAATAAAATAATCCTGATGAAACAATAAAATGTATAAAACTTAAAAGAAAAACCAATGAAATTCTTTTAAATATTCTAATTCTTAAAATGATAACAATTTAACTCCAATTATATGCTTATGATAAGAAAATGTGTTTTGCGATAAAAACATAATTATGGAAATAACAAAACAAAATCTAATCAGATATAATAAAGTGAATGAACGGTAATAAATATTTGATATAAATTGTTCTCGTTTGCTTATTTTTTATTTTTTTAACAATTTCTAAGATAACATTCAAGTTATGTTTTATTATTTTTGTTCTAAAATATTTATTTTAACTGAAAATTATTATTTTAAAACAACTTAGTAGATTACTTATAATTTTTTTACTATTAAGAATCAGATTTAATACAGAATAAAAATAATTTCGAACAAAAATATACATTACAGGTTTATTCTATCCAAGTTACAGATTTTAATCATTCGTTAAAAGATATATTAATTTTGGAAAAATTTTAATTGAAAATTTATATTTAGATATTATAGTATCCTGTATTCTAATATAACAGATCATAATATGATAATTCAATACTATTTTTTATCACTAAGCAGAAATCATTTTAAAAACATATTTATATATGCTTATAAAATTTAACGTGCACATGACTTATAACTGTTTTAGGGTTGATCTTTAGCCCCTGGATGAAGCTTTCCCTGCCATAATTGAACATTTGTGAGATTTTATCTACATTTTCAAAGACACATGTCTCTGTAGGAGATGCATTTTCAACATTGAAAATACCTGGATGAAATCAACGAAGTCAAAATTGCTCAATTGGCTGTTACAATATGGAGAACCTAGTCACTTTTCACAATGTCAGCCGCCTGCTTGAAAGAAAAACTAAAATGTACCGGATCTTCTTTTAGTCTGACTTTCATTTTTAATACCCTATATGTTGAATATATATTGAATGAACCAAACAAAAAACAATAAATATATTTTTTTAGTGCAAAATGTCACCTTTCCAACAACAAATTTGAGATTGTTGGATTGACATTTACTAGAGAGAGATATCGATTCACAACAGCTATCTACTGAAAAAATAATAGATTTCTTTCCTTCAACATAATATATATTTACAATTAACCTAATAATCTCAATTATCACCAGTTAATTCATTAGTATTAACCAGATTTGTATTCTTAACTCACCTCCAACTGAGATGTGTACTAGGCCATTTTTGTCCTTGTATGGCATACCTCTTCACCCTATAGTGACTACCTGGTATAATGTCCGGCATTCCACAGCGCCTGCGCTGCATCAGTTCCAGCGTGGCATCGTCAACAACACCCGTGGGAGTCAAGTTTCCGAACAACTGCATTGTATAGATTGCCTCTCGTAATTTAAGTTCCGAGCGCAAATTTTCTGTACTCGGATTGGATGGGGGTAGGTAGCCAAACTTGGTGAGGAACTCCTGAAACAAAGATATACAAAAATAAGATAATTATTGTTTCTCATTAAATAGATATTAGTTAATGGTTTGATTTTCTTTTGTTACTATACATTGCAGAATGAAGCACACATGTTTTAAACACAATTTTAAAATGTCAATGAGTCAATTATTTCAACATCATAGCAACATTTTGCATTGGATGATTGTAGTTTGAATGTGCACATAAAATGATTAAATACTATTGATATTAAAATGTTTTAATCACTCGTGGTATTGAGACCAGAAGCCATGCAGTACCTCAATATTTTCAACAGAGAAGTAAATTAACTTCGATACTAATCATCATACTAAAGCATTATTAAAAAATTAATGAATCTAATTTCAAGCCATAGTCAAATGGAAATATTTTTTTATGATTTCTGATTGTGTTATTTAAAATAAAAGTATGTTTTTTCTTTTATATATATACATATTTGTTCAATACGCAATGAATGTTTGCTTGCAATATGGTTTTATTTATCGTTGTACATTAATATTTATGAATCTTCATTAATATCTAACAGTGTTATAATAAATTTGAGTTAGAGGATAATTATTATTGTCATCCCTCATAACTATAATGCATACAAATACCAATACAAAAGTAACGATTCAAACAAATAGTTTAATGTAACTCAAACCATCTGTGTTGGCTTTTGCTTATTATTAATATTAAACTTATAAACAAATCTTTTGTTGTTGTTGTTGTCGTGTGACAGCCAGGCCGGCAATATGGGGTGCGCTGCTCCACTTTTCCAACTGAACCATATTTGGTGTGGAGTCCGACTTCCTCAGTACACACATGCCATAGGTAACCGTTTATAGGGTAGGAAATCAATCAAACAAAGAAAGGACAAAGACAAGAAAGAGAGAGAGAGAAAGTACATCTATGCCCGAACCAGGATTCGAACCCAAGTCCCACCCATCTGTCAGATACGCTAACCACTAGACAGATTGGGTGGCAACAAATCTTTTAATAATAATGATACAGACTGTGCAGATATTTGTATTAACAATATTTATGGATGCTTTGCTGGTTGTAGTTTAATGCAAATATAACTTTTTTTTTTATTTATTAGAATATTATGACCAATTTATCTCACTCTATTAACATATAAACTGTAGAGTTTAGCAAAAATAGTTTGAAACGTAAAAATAGAATAAGTTTAAAGTTTCTCAATCATTTCCCAGCAGTTAAAAATTATAAAACTTTTCTAGTAAGAAACTAAATTTAATCGTGTTGAAGTGAATAATTTGACTTCATTTTAATTTCGAATCAGATCAAAATATCAGATATATATTTGTAAGTACAAACTATTATCTAATATTAACAAAAAGAATTACATCAAAACTGAAAATCACTTTATAAATATACTTGTCATTTTTATTTTAAGTAGTAATACCAATCATCAGTCATCAGATTAAGTCAATAAAATGTGATTTAAAATAAAACTGTAAAAAAAAAAAAAAAAAAAAAAAAAAAAAAAAAAAAAAAAAGATAGGGAAAAATGCGTATGTTTTCCTGTTTACTTTCCCCGAAATTCTTTTCCAACAAGTCATAATTGTCATCGTAGAGGAAAGTAAGAGGGATTTCTTCTTAGCGGTAAAAAAAAAGTTCAGTAGGCATATTACTAGAAAAAATAAGTTTATAAAGCCCACACAAGTGGGAATAATCTTGCTTGCGTGTGTGAGGTAATGGAACACTCTACAAAATATCCCGCCGTTTTTACATCCGTCCAAACGAGAGCCAATTAAGATTTTTGTTTATACTTATTACAGCTCTTCAACCTTTGTTGAGTAACGTCGTTTCTGATCAGAAACTAGGCAAATATACCTAAAAAACCAAGAAATCATATATTCCTAATAATTACTCATTTGGTGATCAAGTTTTCATTTATATTTTATTAAAATATAAGGTGGTCATTCAAATCCATGAATCTTCAAATCCGACAAATTCTGCGAAAGATATCATAGTAGAAAAATTGAAGCATCTCTTTTCTTGATTCCATTAGTTTTAATTATTCACAACTGGAGAGAATCATTTAATTTTTTAATTTAGATTTTAATAAAAATTTTTTACTGGTATTCAATAAAACTATTTATTTACAATATAAATAAACTTAATTTATTCAATTAATGGAACTTTTAATAAAATAAAACTTTAAGTTATAGTTTAGGACAATACTAATTGCAACATATTATATAAATATTTGCCATACTATAGTTTGATGGAAATAAGACCCGACTAACACTTAAGCATTTAAAATATATAAGATTACCCGCAATCTTTCGTAAGAGTTCCATAATCATTAATAAACCTCTTTCTTCAATAAGGGGTTCATAAAAAATTCACGATACATGCGTATCTGAATTTTCACACATTATGAATCTAAAATGTAGATGTAGTTTTTAAATTTATTATAATAAATATATGAAAATCTCTAGACATATATATTAATTTTACCATGTTCATTAAAAATTTAAAATCTGATTGCAGTTACAAATTTAATTATTAACTTGATAATTCTCCGAAATTTTCAATTTCCTTTGAAATTAAATTTTACGTCTGAAGAAATTAATTGTAAGGTTTTTATTTTATCTGCAGCATTTTGAGTTTTTGGAGGAATTTGTTAAAGAAAACAGGCCACATTAGCATGTTACTAGAAAGAAACCTGGAAATTCCCATGCTTTCACTACATAAATGACTGCAATCAAAGTAGAAATACTCAATCATTTCTTGTTATTTAATAATCGTAACACAGTTATGATTTAATCCCACAACTTAGCTGCCCAAAATGTATTATAACAACCGCATGGTAAACAGTTCGTGTAATAGCAAAGTGTGTTCTGTGATTATGTAAGCAACACAACAAGTTTTGAACACTTAAGATATCAAAATATAGACTAAAGCTATCGTGTTATAAGTTCTAGATGCATTTTTGCGTTCTTACTTTCATTTATTTAAGGTGTTTTGAAAAATGTTAAAAATATCCAAATAATTTATTGTTTATGACGGCTTTAGTATTTATTTCCAATAGATCATGGTCTTACAGGTCTATTTAGTTATCAGCTTTGCTTGATGGTCCTTTGTAAATGAGAATGTGCTAAAACTTGTTTCTAATTTTTAAATTAGTGTCAACGTATTTTTAAAATTTCGGAAAGAACATTAAAATGATCTCTATTGTTCAATTATTAGCACACAAAAATATTTTGGAAGTAAAAATTGTTATATATTAACATTTTTTTTAAATAAAATGAAATTTTTTTGTAATAAAATAAAGGATTCGTTATTG